>ML331402.1:0-40306 GCA_005239505.1 Nicotiana paniculata
TGAACTTTTAGTTTATAAATTGAACTTATAGTTTATGAATTTAACCTTTAGGATATGAATTGAAGTTTTAGCATATGAATTAAACTTTTAGTTTATGAATTGAACCTTTAGGATATAAATTGAACTTTTAGTTTATGAATTGAATTTTCAGTTTATAAATTGAACTTTTAGGATATGAATTGAACTTTTAGTTTAGGAATTGAATTTTTAGTTTATGAAAGAAAGCTTGCGCATCTGAGAAGGGATGCTCCTTGCACACTGGAGTTACGATCAGCCTAGGGACAATAAAAAGAAGATTGGTACGTAATTGCTTAATTTATTTTAATATTCAAAGTATATCTATTGTGTTTATTAACTAAATTATTTATTTTCAGGAAAAGAAGTTGGGGCGTCCAATGAACCAAGATGAGTTATTCAAGGAGACACATATTGTGGAGAAGAAGAAAGAGACGGATCACGAAAGGTGGGTCGAGGACCGGGCCTCGAATGTATATGTAAGTTTTCACTTCTCATTAAGTAGTTTAATTTACTTTTATATAAATTTTGAAATACTAATTCAATGTAAATTTTCGTATAGGGTCGCTTCCAAACTAACGTGGAGGAATTCATCCGCACTCATCCACATAATGAGTCAGGCGAGCCAACCCAACCTTCAGACGAGGATGCTGAAAGAATATGGATGGAGTCTGCTGGCGGTCCAAAATGAGGGAAGGTATACGGGCTTCCTATTAAGAAATTCCATAGCTATAAGTGTGGAATAAAAGGAATAGGGACTTCCTCGCAAGACGAGCAACTTGATGGGGAGAGCCTCTCCGCTATGGGGGAGATTGTGACAAAGATCACATCCGAGCTAGAAGTAGCCAAGGAAATAGAAAAGGTTAGAGATGCTCAGTACCTTAGCATGCAAGCTCAGATCAGAACTCTCCTATCTACTGGAGCTTTTTCGATTCTGCGGTCTCGTGAATCATCACCAGAGGCTCGACCTGCATGTGAGCATTCCTCCCGTCCTCCCCATAATCATTCCTCCCGTCCTTCCCGTGATCATTCTTCCCGTCCTTCCTGTGGTCGTTCTTCCCGTCCTCCACGAGACCCTTCTCTATACCGTCTTTGTAACGACCCAACTGGTCGTTCCGTGAGATTAACCCCCGTTTCCCCCATTTCTGCTTTATCATATATTTCTTAGCCTATTTATGTTATTTTGGGTCAGTTGGTTTGGGTTCGGAGTGGTCATGGTGAGAATTGAGGCACTTAGTCTCTTAAAGTAGCCTAACAATTGAAAAAGTCAACTGAGAGTTGACTTATTGGTAAACAACCTCGAAATGTGGATTTTATTGCTCGAATATCTTCTTTAGGTGATTTGGGACTTAGGAGTGTGTTCGGAATGAAGTTTTGATGTCCAGTGTAGAATTAGGCTTGAATTGGCGAAGGTTAATTTTTTGGCGATTTTCGGTCGGCAGTGGAAAATAGGTTATCGGGGTCGGAATGGGATTTTGGAAGATGGAGCAGGTTCTTAATGTCATTTTGGATATGTGTGCAAAATTTCAGGTCAATCTGAGGTGTTTTGGTTGGTTTCGGCATCATTGGCGAAATTTAGAAGTTTCAAAGTTCATAGGTTTGAATTTGATGTAATTTTGGTGTTTTCGTGTTGTTTTTGGTGTTTTGAAGGCTCGACTAAGCTTGAATGATGGGGTGTGTTGGTATGTTTGGTTGGAGGCCCGAGGGGCTCGGGATTGATTTCGGATGGTTGGCGGAGGTTTAAACTTAGGAATTTGCAGCAAATGGCTTCCAAGCATATGCCTAACAGGGTGCATAAGACCGTGACCTTAGCTATGCCAGGATGTCTGAGGGTTGAGTGGAGAGGTTCTTCTGAGTATATGCCTAACAGGGTGATTTCCTACATGAAGGCTCAGCGGATGGTTGAGAAAGGGTGTTTATCTTATCTGAATTTTGTGAGGGATGTCAGTAGTGAGACTCCCGCTATTGATTCGGTTCCTGTGGTCAGTGACTTTCCGGACGTGTTTCCTGCAGACCTGCCAAGCATGCCACCTGAAAGGTACATTGATTTTGGTATTGACTTAGTGTCAGGCACCCAACCTATTTCTATTCCACCTTATCGTATGGCACCAGCGGAGCTAAAGGAATTAAACGAGCAGCTTCAAGAACTCTTAGATAAGGAGTTCAGTGAGGCCTAGTGTGTCACTTTGGGGTGCACCGGTGTTGTTCGTAAAGAAGAAGGATGGTTCTATGCGTATGTGTATTGATTATCGACAGCTGAACAGAGTTACGGTGAAGAATCAGTACCCCTTGCCTCATATAGATGACTTGTTTGATCAGTTGCAGGGTGCCAGGGTATTTCCAAGATTGACTTGCGTTTCGGTTATCATCAGCTGAAGATTCGGGGGCCAGACATCCCGGAGACTTCTTTCAGGACTAGATATGGTCATTATGAGTTCCTGGTTATGTCATTTGGGATGACCAATGCCCCAACAACCTTTATTCCCTTGATGCACAATGTATTTCGGCCTTATCTGGATTCTTTCGTCATTGTGTTTATTGGCGATATCTTGGTGTATTCCCGATCTCGGAAGGATCATGAGCAGCATTTGAGAGTTGTGCTTCAGACCTTGAGAGAGAAGAGATTGTATTCAAAAATTTTGAAGTGTGAGTTCTGGCTTGATTCAGTAGCATTCTTGGGGCACGTGGTGTCTAGTGAGGGTATTCAGGTTGATCGGAAGAAGGTAGAGGCGGTGCAGAGTTGGCCTAGACCGTCATCAACTACTGAGATTCGCAGTTTCCTTGGTTTGGCAGGGTACTACCGTCGTTTCGTAAAAGGGTTTTCATCTATTGTAGCACCTATGACCAGACTGACCCAAAAGGGTGCTCAGTTCAGGTGGACTGAGGAGTGTGAGGAGACCTTCCAGAAGCTCAAATCAGCTTTGACTACAGCGCCGGTATTGATTTTGCCTACGGGTTGAGGTTCTTATACAGTTTACTGTGATGCCTCGAGAGTTGGCCTTGGAGTGGTTTTGATGTAGGACGGTAGGGTGATTGCCTACGCGTCCAGGCAGTTGAAGGTGCACGAGAAGAATTATCCAGTGCACGATCTTGAGCTAGCAGCTATTGTTCACGCCTTGAAGATTTGGCGTCATTATTTGTATGGAGTGCATTGTAAGAGTTTCACTGATCACCATAGTTTGCAGCATCTGCTTAACAGAAGGATCTGAATTTGCATCAGAGGAGGTGGTTGGAGCTTCTCAAGGATTATGACCTTACTATTTTATATCATCAGGGGAAGGCCAATGTAGTGACCGATGCCCTGAGTCGCAGAGCGGAGAGTTTGGGGAGTCTAGCCTACCTTTCAGTAGCAGAGCAGCCATTAGCCCTTGATTTTCAGGATTTAGCGGGTCAGTTGGTGAGATTGAATCTATCAGAGCCCCCGCGTTTATTGGCTTGTGTAGCCTCCAAGTCTTCTCTTTACGATCATATTAGAGCACGCCAGTATGATGATCCACATTTGCTTGTTCTTCAGGACAGGGTTCGTCGCGGTGATGCCAAGGATGTGGTTATTGGTGATGATGGGGTCATAAGGATGCAGGGCCGGATTTGCGTGCCCAATGTATATGGGCTTCAAGATTTGATTCTAGCTGAGGCCCATAGTTCGCAGTATTCCATCCATCTGGGTGCCACAAAGATGTATCAGGATTTGAGGTAGCATTATTGGTGGAGGCGGATGAAGAGAGATGTTGTTGAGTTTGTGGCTAAGTGTCTCAACTGTCAGCAGGTCAAGTATGAGAACCAGAGACCAGGTGGATTGCTTCAGAGATTTGACATTCCGGAGTGGAAGTGGGAGCGGATCACCATGGACTTCGTAGTTGGACTCCCACGGACTTCGAGGAGGTTTGATTCTATATGGGTTATTGTGGATCGGCTGACCAAATCCGTGCACTTCATTCCTGTTGGTACTACTTATTATTTAGAGCGATTAACTGAGATTTATATCAGGGAGATTTTCCGATTGCATGGGGATCCAGTTTCTATCATTTTTGACAGAGGTACTCAGTTCACATCTCAATTTTGGAGAGCCGTACAGAGAGAGTTGGGTACTCAGTTCGAGTTGAGCACAACGTTTCATCCTCAGACCGATGGGCAATCGGAGCATACCATTCAGAATTTGGACGATATGTTGCGCGCATGTGTTATTGATTTTGGGGCTTCATGGGACCAGTTTCTGCCACTAGCGGAGTTTGCATATAATAACAGCTATCAGTCGAGTCTCCATGGCTCCGTATGAGGCTTTATATGATAGGAGGTGCAGATCTCTAGTTGGTTGGTTTGAGTCGGGCGAGGCTAGGCTATTGGGCACAAACTTAGTTCAGGATGCATTGGGTAAGGCGAAAATGATTCAAGAGTGGCTTCGGACGGTGCAGTCTAGGCAGAAGAGTTATGCGGACTGGAAGGTCCGAGATGTGTATTTCATGGTTAGGGATAAGGTGTTGCTGAAGGTGTCTCCCAAAAAAGGTGTTATGAGATGCGGGAAAAGGGGAAATTTGAGTCCCAGGTTCATTGGGCCATTTGAGGTGCTTCAGAGGATTGGGGAGGTGGCTTATAGACTTGCCTTGCCTCCCAGCTTGGCGAGTATTCATTCGGTGTTCCATGTTTCAATGCTCCGGAAGTATGTTGGTGACCCGTCTCATGTTTTGGACTTCAGCACGGTTCAACTCGAGGGTGATATGTCATACGAGGTAGAGCCAGTGGCTATTTTGGGTCGACAGGTCAGAAGGCTGAGGTCTAAGGATATAGCTTCAGTGAAGGTTTGGTGGAGAGAGCAGCTGGTGGAGGATGCCACCTGGGAGACCGAGCGGGAGATGCGAGACAAATATCCTCACTTATTCGAGACTCCAAGTATGTTTCTAGACCCGTTCGAGGATGAATGTTTGTTTAAGAGGGGGAGGATGTAACGACCCGGCCGGTTGTTCCGTGAGATTAACCTCGTTTCCCCATTTCTGCTTTATCATATATTGCTTAGCCTTTTTATGTTGTGTTGGGTCAGTTGGTTTGGGTTCGGAGTGGTCATGGTGAGAATTGAGGCACTTAGTCTCTTAAAGTAACCTAATAGTTGAAAAAGTCAATTGAGAATGACTTATTGGTAAACGACCTCCGAATGCGGATTTTATGGCTCGAATAGCTTCGTTAGGTTTGGGACTTAGGAGTGTGTTCGGAATGAAGTTTTGATGTCCAATGTAGAATTAGGCTTGAATTGGCGAAAGTTAGTTTTTGGCGATTTCCAATCGGCATTGGAAAATAGGCTATCGGGGTCGGAATGGATTCTGAAAGTTGGAGCAGGTTTGTAATATCATTTTGGATATGTGTGCAAAATTTCAGGTCAATCGGAGCTATTTTGGTTGGTTTCGGCATCATTGGCGAAATTTAGAAGTTTCAAAGTTCATAGGTTTGAATTTGATGTAATTTTGGTGTTTTCGTGTTGTTTTTTGTTTTTCGAAGGCTCGACTAAGCTTGAATGATGCTATGGGGTGTGTTGGTATGTTTGGGGCCCCGAGGGGCTCGGAATTGATTTCGAATGGTTGGCGGAGGTTTGAACTTAGGAATTTACAGCAAATGGCTGCTGGTGTAAAGCTTCTGGTGTGGCCGCACCTGCGGATGGGCAGCCGCAGGTGCGATGCCACAGGTGCGAAGTGTTGGCAGCGCATGCGAAGCCGTAGGTGCGTAGAAGGGATCGTAGGTGCGAGAATTGGTCCATTAGTGGGATTTCGCAGCTGCGCACCTGGGACCGTAGGTGCGGATTAGCTGGGCAGAACAGTATAAAAGAGTGCCTCCGTGAAGTTTTGGTTATTCTACCATTGTTGCATGCGGTTGGAGCTTATTTGACGGCAAATTAAAGAGAGAAATCGAGGGTCTTCAGTGGAGGTAAGTTCCCGGATTATAAAAGTCGTTTCTATGCTATTTTGTTCGGATTAGGCTTGTAATTTGAAGGATTAAAGTAGAAAAAGTTTGGAAAAATGGGAGGAGGTTTGGAAAATTCTTTTGGCGATTTAGGTAGGAAATTGTGGTCCGATTGTGGTGTTCTTGGTATGTGTAGAATCGTGGGAGGACGAGGTTTCTAGTGATGTAAATTTTATCAAATTCCGAGACGTGGGCCCGGGGTTCGAGTTTGGCCGAATTTCGAGAATTTTGTGTAAATTGATAATTTTCGATTGGGTTGTGTTCTTTTAGCGTATATTGATGATGTTAATCTGGTTTTGGTTAGATTCGGAGATTTTGGAGAAAATTTGAGGGGCAAGAGCATCGCAGATTAGTGTTGTGGCCCGATGGAGGTAAGTAATGGTTATAAATCTTGTCCTGAGGGTATGAAACCCCGGACTTCATATTTCCCACTCTTTTTAGAATGGCGCACATGTCGTATGACGAGTATGTGGCGCACACTGATTTTTGGATTGGACTTGGTCCTCTCCGCGGCAACTATTGAGTTGCATATTTTACTCTAAATCATATGTTAAACTGTGTTCTAAAGACTATTGCTATATTTGGGCTATAACCCATGTTTGGGGCCTCGTGCCGACTTGTTTATACCCCTTGGGGGCTTTTTTACTGCTATTTCCTCACTGATTATTGATGATTTACACTCAGTTACATTGTGCTTACTGTTTTCGAAACTCAACCTGGTTTGCACTATTTTACTCCTATGATGTTTTGGGTCGAGTACCCCGTTTTTACTGATACGCCCGAGTGGCTTTTGAGTGGTTCTGACTGAGTGAGGCTGTGGGCTTGATTGTGAGGATATGATACGCCACGAGGTGGCTTGATATTAGCGCTTGGGCTAAAGGATCCCCTCCGGAGTCTGTACACACCCTCGGTGAGTGCATGTACCTATTGAGTGCTGAGTGCCGAGTGATGAGTGATTGGGAGGCATGAGTGACAGTGAGGTTGCCCGAGGGGCTGATACTGAGTGTCTGTGAGGTGCTGAGTGATGTTCTGCCCGAGGGGCGATTTATGATTCATGTTTTTGCCCGAGGGGCTACTTATAATTATTTCATGTTTATACCAAATCTTTTGGTTTGAAATTGTTGAAAAATACATTTTTCAAAGGATTTTTCTGAAGTTGGTTTTAAGGCATGATGATTTCATATATCTATCTATATACTGTTGGAAAGAAAGGTTGTGCATATTGTGAATTGATGATATTGGTTTTTATGTGTTTCTTGCCGCTTAGACTTGATTTATTTTCATTACTACTGAGTTGGCATACTCACATTACTCCCTGCACCCCTGTGTGCAGATTCAGGTGCAGATACCGAGCATTAGCTATCTATTCCGTGTGGAGCCGGAGTTCAGGATATAGAGGTAGCTGCTCAGCATCCGCAGCATCTCTGTTTTCCCTTCTTTTGTTGTATCTAGCTATTCGTTCGGAGGTTTTGTATTATAATAGTCTACCTTTTGGCATATTTTTCTTAGATTCTCATGACATGTTGACTCCGGGTTTTGGGGGTTGGTGGACTGTTTAACTGTTTATTTTGCCTAATGGATTTAGTAAATTCTATGTACTTTATGAAATGCTTGCAATTGGTTGGGATTTTAGAAAGAAACGGTAAACAAGTGATTATTGGCTAGTCTAGCTCCACGATAGGCACCATCACGGCCGGTTAGGGATTTTGTGGTCGTGACAGTCTTGTAGATGAAAGTTCATCAGATGGTGATGATGATGTTGTACAAAACACTCCTTGACTTTTATATACTTTGAACTAGACAAATAGAACTGGTTTTGAACTAGTTGTAATAAGCTTTAACTTGGTTTTGTTAGTTCTATTGAACTTTAATTTGTTAGTTTTAATGTGTTTTTGAATTGTATTGTTGTTGTTGTTGTTATATTGTTGTTGTGGAGATTTTGGTATAAATTTGTATTGTACGTATTGAACTGTATTGTTATTTAGCGATTTTGGTATGCTGGCAGGTGGTGTAGCTGCCAAAACAGGCATTTTATGCCAAAATTATAACCCAGAAAAGCGACCAAAGTTGGTCACTTTCCTATAAAAAAATTTTCTAGGAATTAGCGACCAACTTTGGTCGTTTACGACTAAAAAAAAAATAAAAAATTAAACATTAGCCACCAAGGTTGGTAGCTTATGTACCTAGATTTTAAAATTAGGGACCAACCTTGGTCGATGCTGTTAAATATATATTTTTAAAAATAATATATTTTAATTTACCGACCAACGTTGGTCGGTAATTTTTAAATTATAATAATTAATTAATTATCATAATTTAAATATACCGACAAACTTTGGTCGGTAAATTTAAGTTATTAAAATAATATAGCGACCAAAGTTGGTTGGTATTTTGTTTACAGTGCAGAGTTGGTCCTTTTACCTTCGACCAAAGTTGGTCGCTAAGGTAAAAGGACCACCAATATAGCGACCAAGCGTGTTTGGACGATGTAACGACCCGACTGGTCGTTTTGAGCACTAGTGCGTTGTTCAACGGTTTGAAATCATGAGAAGCTCCATTTCAGGTATTATGACTCGTGGGCATGGTCGGAGTTGAATTTCGGGAAGTTCGGAGTCAAATTGGAAAGAAAATTCTCATTTCAGAAGCCTTAAGTTGGAGAAATTAACTAAGATTGGAATTTTGAGTAAACGACCTCCGAATTAGGATTTGAAGGTTCCAGCAGGTTCGTAAGATGATTTCGGATTTGGGCGTATGTCCAGATCGGGCTTTGGATAACCCGGGAGTGTTTCGGCGCATATTATGGAAGATAGCATTTTAGAAGAATTTCATAAGTTTGGGCTGTAAGGCATTTCAGTTTTATAGATGTCCGTTTGGGATCCGAACCTGGGAATAGCTTCGTATGGTGATTCTGGAGTTGGGAGCGCAATTGAAAGTGAACTCGGATGCCCGTAGGTTATTTTGAAGTCATTTGGATAAAGGTAGAAATTTGAATGTTTTTGAGAAATCCGACTGGAAGTGGAAATTTTGATATCGGGGTCGGAATGCGATTCCCGAAGTTGGAGAAGGTCCGTAATGTCGAGTATGACTTGTGTGCAAAATTTGGGGTCAATCGGACGTGATTTGATAGGTTTCGGCATCGGATGTGGAAGTTTGAAATTTTAAGTTCTTAAAGTTTGAATGTTAGTGTGATCCGTTGTTTCGATGTTGTTTGTTGTGATTTGAGGCCTCGAGCAAGTCCACACTATGTTTTGGAACATGTTCGTGTAATTGGACGAGGTCTCGGGGGCCTCGGGTGGATTCCGGGTGGTTAACAGACCAAATTTGAAGTTAGAAGAGGAGCTGGAGCTGCTGGTGTCTGGTGCGACCGCACCTGCGAGGCTTTGGCGGCTGCTGCGGCTTTGGCGCCGCAGGTGCGAGATTTTGGTGGCTTGGCTGGGAGCGCAGGTGCAATGCAATTTCCGCACCTGCGAAGGCGCAGATGCGGACAATGGGGTGCAGGTGCGGATCCGGCTGGAGGAGAAGGAAGCCGCAAGTGCGGGCTCTTAGGCGCACCTGCGGGAGCGCAGGTGCGAGATGTGGATCGCAGGTGCGGATATCGGCCTAGGCAGTGTATGTTTTATAACCGAGCACTTGACTCATTTTCTCCCATTTTCTTTTGGTGTGGGCGATTTTGAGGAGCTTCAAGAGGGGATTTTCATCAAGCATCACAAGGTAAGTGACTCCTTCCCATTCCTAAGTTAAATATTTGATCTTGCATGGAATTAGACATGAAAATTCGTAGGAAATTGGGATTTTTGGAGGAAAAACCTAGAAATTGTATTTTGGATTTCTACCCTAAATTTGAGCATGGAATTTAGAGTAAATTGTATATTTGAGCTAGTAAGGCTATGGGTAGCGTCTATCTTCGAGAAATTTCGGAATCCGGGCACATGGGCCCGAGGGAATTTTGGTCAATTCCTTGAGCGGAGTTGGGGATTTATATAATTTAAATTGTTGCAAATATTAGAGTATATTTTCATTGGTTTGTCGTTATTTGGATAGTTTTGGGGCGTTGTGCATTGACTTGAGTCATCGGAAGGGCTTGGAAACCGGTTATGGAGTTTCGGAGCGAGGTAAGTCTCCTTTCTAACTTTGTGAGGGGGGAATTGTCCCCATAGGAGAACTAAATGAATACATGCTATTATTTGCGGGGGCTATGTACGCACGAAGTGACAGGAGTCTATGTGTAGCTACTAATATGCTTATGTACGGGTAGTCTAGGACCCACTAGCATGCCTTACGTATTGTACATGTGATCCTGTCAATAACATAAGACTGATGATGCTATTGAATTGGTAATTAATTTTTAAGAAGGCTAGAGTGTTCCTTTCTTAATCATTTAGAAAGAGAATTGACTCCTCTGTGGATAATTCTATTCCTGATAAGGTTATATTATTGAATATTATTAAACTTTGCAAATGAGTTTCAAAATAAAGATTTAAATGCTATTTTTCGTGTTCCTTTAAGAAGAATTTTACCTGTCACGACCCAAAATCTACTAAGGTCGTGATGGCGTCGGACACCACCGTCAGGCAAGCCAATCACTAATTAGTTGAAATAAATTCCTATTTTAATATTTATAATAATCATTACCTTTCAGTGTATTATATAATAAATAAATAAAAATCCGATGGTTTAAATATTCCATTTCAGCAAAATATATCCCAACACATCCCAGAACCCGGTGTCACAAGTACATGAGCAGATTCTCTAAGAATTTCACAAATACTACAAGCTTGTCCGAAATACAAATTGGACAAGGAATTTAAACTGGAAATAAATGCAATATGAGGGAGACTCTGTCAGCTACGGATCGCCTCCGGATGATGCAGCTCTCCTAAGTCTCCAACCAGCCATGTCGCTATGAAAGTACATGTGCAAAAAAAATGCACAACAAATGTAGCATGAGTACGAAAACAACGTGTACTCAGTAAGTCGCCCGCCTAACCTCAAAGAGGTAGTGACGAGAGGTCGAATTAGACACTCACTAAGGTCCAACAAATTGATTTAGCAGAATATGATGAGTACGGTAGGCATGTAAAGGTAGTAATTTCGGAATAGAGAAATTTATTCTTTGAAACATACTTTCTCTGAATGTATATTTATATATTTTTATAAAGAAAAATCCTTAAAACATAGTCTCTTCAAAAAATATGTGGGGTTCAAATATAACTTTCCCAAATACTGCTCTTTCAAATGTCATCAAAATACGTGGTGTTCAAATATACTTTCCCAAATACTGCTTTTTCAAATAACATTTTTCTGCTTTACAAATACCTTTCAAATATATTTTCGATATAGAAGTCCTTCAGACATAACTTTTCCTGGAGATAATTGCTTTTCAGCTATACTTTTCAATATGCATATATATATATATATATATATATCTTTCAATCCAAATCTTCAATGATAAAACTACCGGAACTCAGTCTGCAACTCAGGATTTGTCATTCAATGCAGTACAGGGTGAAAGCTCCCAGATCTCTGTTCGTAGTCCCAATTTAAATATGCCGTGGAGTACAGGGGGGAAAGCTCCCGGATCTTTGTCCGTAGTCCCAATTAAAATATGCGATGCAGTACAGGGGAAAAGCTACTATATCTCTGTTCGTAGTCCCAATTTAAATATGCAATGTAGTACAAGGGGAAAGCTCCCGGATCTCTGCCATAGTCCCAATTTAAATATGCAATGCAGCCAATGAGGAAAACAACCAGAATGCGACATAAACAACATATATTGCCACAACCGGCGCAAAAGCAACCAAGACCGAATGGAAAGTGCGATGAGCAAATCAATACAAAGATTTAAATCACAAAAATGGTAAAAACTCACTCTTAAGAAGTAGCCAGTGAAAAGAATGCCAAGCACAAAGAGAAAACAACATAACGAGGGGAAAACAAGACAAATATAGCAACGATTCTATATATTCAAGTTCGCAACCAAGAAATCAAATCATCCCGGCAAGGGAATCAGCTATAGCCAATATCACTTAGACAATTAGCTTCACCAAATAAACTCAGTTTGAACAAATGCTCAGTAAATATGCAGCATCCAAGAATACCATCAATATGGGCGGTCATCAATTAAACCTAAGTAGTACTTAAGAGGGAAATCATTTAAATCATAATGTACGACTCACATGCATGCTTGACCAACGTATAGATATTCCAATTACTTATTAGACATTAATAGGGCGAGATTATACTAATTTAGGTCACGTAGGCAGTGTATGAAGAAAGATATAAGATAACAGTAGGAAAAGCAAAGTCTTCATTTAAGTCAAATAAGATTAAATAAGAAACAAGGAGTGCTAGGCAAGTACTTCTAATTTGAGCAGGAAGAGATGAAACTAGGAATCAGGAATCCAGATATAACAAGTGAAGTTTATATACGGGGAACATAAGGGCCTAAAATCCCGAAAGGGCAATCTACTTGCAAATAAATCCGAGTACGCAGTCGTCACCTCGTGTACGCGGACTACACTCAACATAGAAGACTCAATCCTATGGGGTAGTTCCCCCACACAAGGTTAGGCAAGATACTTACCTCAAAGAAGACAACCCGGTACTCAAAAATAGACTTCTCAGGCGGGAAGGCCTCCGGACGGCTCAAAATCAACTAAAAACTTCAAAATACATATAAAACGTATAAGGAACGATTCCGAATAATAAAGTTTCAATATTTACAAATTTATAAAAATCAACCCAAAAGTCGACCCCCGAGCCTGTACCTCGGAACCCGACAAATTTTATAAAAACCGATTACCCATTCCGATATGAGTTCACCCATACTAAATTTATCCAATTCCCATAACATTTGGTCATTTAAATCATGAATTTTCATTTTCTAAGTTTTCTTTCAAAACCCACAATTCCCTCAACTCAAAACAAAAATTAAATGATAAAAACAAGAACTAATTCATGAAATATAGTTAATTATAGTGGAAGAACACTTACCCATTCGATTTGCGTGAAAACCCCTCAAAGAATCGCCCAAAACCGAGTTCTAGAAGTCAAAATATGTTTAAAATGGTGAAACCCCCAATTTTGGAAACTTATAATCTGCTCAGGTTTTTAAAGCATCGCGATCGTGTGAAATTAATTGTGATCGCGTAGAGGAAAAAATATCACTGGTAAAAAATTCCCTATGTGATCGCGAAGGCACATATGCGATCGCATAGGAGAAGGATGTTGGGCTTGGGAAATGCTCTATGCGGTCGCGAGGGGAAGGTGTGCGATCGCGGTGAAGAAAGGGACTGACCTCCGCGATCGAGTACGTGATATGGCGAAGGCATAGAAGAAAAATTGGGCATTCCAAATTTACATTATGCGATCGCGACTAAGCCTATGCGATCACATAGAAGGGAGGGGCAGAAGAAATATAACAGCAGCAAAAACCAGATTTTTACTAAGTTTCAACACCCCGATGCCTATCTGAAACACACCCGAGCCCTCACGGCCCAAAACCATATATGCACACAACCTCTACAACATCCTACAGATTTATTCGTGTAATCAAATCACCAAATAACATCAGAAACATCGAATTAAACCTCAAAATCAATGAAATTTCTCAAAACTTCTTTGAACATCAAATTTTGCATTTAAGGTCCGAATCACATCAAACTAAGTCTGTTTCCTACAAAATTTCACAGATAACACATATAAGACATATCGAACCTGTACCGGGCTCCAAAACCATGATACGGGCCCGATATCATAGGTTTATCCTCAATTTTCATTTTCAAAAACCTTTATATTTTTCAGAAAACAATTTTCTTTAAAAAATCATTTCTCGGACTTAGGACCTCGGAATTCGATTCCGGGCATACGCCCAAGTCCTATATTTTCCTACGGACCCTTCGGGACCGTCAAATCACAGGTCTGGGTCAGTTTACCAAAATCATTGACTGAAGTCAACTTTATTCAAATTTCTAATACAAAATTATCATTTTTATCAGTTTTTCACATAAAGGATTCCCGGCTACACGCCCGAGCTGCGCACGCAAATTGAGGTGAGATAGAAGGAGGTTTTCACGACCTCGGAACACAGAATTAGCTAGAAATATAGGCGATGACCTTTTGGGTCATCACAATCTCCCCCTCTTAAACAAACGTTTGTCCTCGAACGTGCCTAGATTTACTTTGAAATCATCCAATCACTGATTGCGCACTTCCAACACACACCCACGGGTGATCCAATGTCACCCAACCTACATAAGCCTCATAACACCATCGCAATTGGAATATAGCCTTCTCATCACCATCGATAAGCCTTATACCTCAATTCTTCACCTTCTAATCATTTCCAGAAGACTTGATTCTAAATCCATATCCGGCACTAGCCTCAACCAGCTGCATCAACTCAGGTCCACGCCCATAAGGCACGACCATGCAACATAGCACATCACACATAGGCTCAATAGCACTTTTGATCACAATAACTGCCCGAAATCAACTCAACATTGGAAATTAGTCCCACATATGGAAGAACTCTGTTTCCAGATCCCATAATACCGATAATGATGAAATAAGCATGAATACCTCATCATTAGACACCCGAATCACCGAGCCACAACTAAAACCACCAGGCACACATCCCGCAAACTAAAACTAATGAAGCACATAACGAGAATGACTAAATATGAATATAGAAACATATAAAGGAACTATCAAACAAGCCCATATGCATAAATCTCTATCAATACTGACTTACCAAAAGCAATATAACAAGGAAGAAGCAAAGCATATGAACGAATCACAAGGATTCCATCCTGATAAAATTCCATCGCGATACTCAGCCAGTATAAATATATCGAATCAGAATTATCACGAGGATCACACCCTCAACTCTGAATCACATACCGAAAATATATCATACCAATAGAAATTTCTCCATTAACTCATCTCACCTGATAAAATCATAATGCTAGCTGATCTCACATCTCGATGGAGTATCAAATCACAGCTCGAAAACAACATACTTAGGAGAATCACATAAAGCTTTCCACGAAAGACAACATGGGCTCACTTCCAGTTTCACCACTAGCAAGGATGAATAAAACAATGATAGACACGGGCTACTACTCATAGAATCTCCCAACAGGAGAAAGCAAAAAAATAGAGTGCAAAACATGAAACTCACTCATAAATGAAACAACAAAGAATGGAAACTCGTCCTGACGAACAGGACTTAGTGAAATAAAATGGTACCCCACTTTAGCACATCACGCCATACCTGGGTGATGATATCTAACACAATGGCCTCTAGCCTACTATATGCAACACATCAACGGGTCAGGCCTCCCCCTCTTGGGCGCCTTCTACCAACCTGAATTCCCTGCTATAACACACCTACCTGAATCCTGGAACAATCTCTCACCTTGTGGCTAACATATCCACCCTCAAAATAATCTCTCTGCCGATGTGGCTGTGGAAAACATACAATACTAATCCTCTGAGACCCATGAGTACCTAAAAAGCCCCTATGCGAAGCTGGTAATGCAACTGAACTGGTTGACCCAAAATTCTCTACCATGCCTGAGTCCCTCAATGAATCTACGAACTCGCCTCCTAACTGAAGCAATCAAGTGAGGTGTATATCTGGCCAACTTACTGAATCTAACGGCATACTCCAAAAGTGACATAGCGCCCTGATGCAACTGCTCAAACTCCGCGTGCCGTACATCCCGACGGAACTGAGGTGCAACCTTCCTCAAAGCATCTCCGAAAACTGAATCCATGCTAGTGAAGCTAACTCGGCCAGGTGAACCCAACTCATATGCCGTCACTACTGATCAACCCACTACTCTAGACCTGAGATGTGACAAAAGAAATCCCGTTCGTCCCCACAATACCCAAAGTGCGAAGAATATAGTGACACTCCCCCAGTATACCCGGGGCACCATCTTCTGCCAATCCACCGAAAGATAGAAGGGTGGTACTTCCTGTACCTCTCAAGTCCAAGGTGTTCTCCCTCCGATGATGTCGTCCTAACCACGGGCTGAACTGAAACCACACGTCGTGCTACCATAACAACTGGAACCTGACCAATACGATCTCACTGCTCTAGGGTGTAGACGGTGGGAGTCTAAACTCCTCCCCTGATCTGTGAAGCAACTGGTGCACTAGAATCAACCCTGCCTGAGTTAATGTACCAATTGTACTCAAAAACTATTCCCCGGCCTCCTGAAGTCCAGGGTAGAAACAGGAACCCCCAGTACCTGTTCCCCAACTAGAACTACTGGCGACTCCTCAACGGCTGCTCTGGTAGGCATCTTAACGGTGGCACGTGCTCCTCGTTGGCCTCTGTCTTTGACCCTTGCGATGTTTTCTTCGGGTAACATCATCAGGAACCGCAGCTCGTGTCCTCACCATCGGTGAGAAAATGGAACGATAATTTAAATTTCAAGATCAATCAACTCGCACGATAGGAATGAAGGAAGTGAAATTGTCCTAATAGTTCTGTAGCCTCTCGAAGATAAGTACAGACGTCTCTGTACCGCTCCGCAAGACTCTACCAAACTCGCTTATGACTCGTAGCACCTATGAACCTAGAGCTCTGATACCAACTTGTCATGACCTAAATTTCCCTCCGTTGGGTATTGTGATGGCACCTAGTCTTAAGGACTAGATAAGCCTAACATTTCCACTAAGCAACAACAATAACAAAGGAATTATAAGAGTCTCGATATAGACATCTTGATAGAGTTTACATTTTCCCAAAACCCGGTAAATACAAGTCATAAGCTCTACGAATTTTTTTTCTATCAAATCTAAATACAACTGTCTAGGAATAAGTAAATACAGTTGAATAAAAATAAAACAGGAAGGTGACTCTGAAGCCTGCGAACGCAACAGCAGGTTAACTTGAGTCTCCTCAGCAATGATCTGCGTAGCTACTAACAACATTAACCTGGATCTACACAAAAATGTGCAGAAGTGCAGTATGAGCACACCACAGCGGTGCCCAGCAAGTATCAAGACTAAACACGGTGAAGCAGTGACGAGGACTAGTCAAGATACCACCGGTCTAATAAGAAAAAGGCATAAATGTATAAATGACCGAAACATAATATCTATCTAAGGATTTTTCGATATAACTAACGATACGATCTAATAATACGGAAAAAAATTCAATAATTACGATCAACGAAAAGCATAATAGAAATACGCAAAGAGAATGGAAATAATGCAATCCAAATGGCGGGAATCACAACCCAATGAAAGCAGTAGCAACTCACCACTGCATCAATTTATTCGTGTCAGGCCTTATCCAATAAACTCAATAAAGCCGGTCAAACCTTCGAGTGAAAACCTTTAAATCGTGAGTTATTTCGAAATATTTAAAGATGTAATCATTTCGAAATAGAGAAATTTCTTCTTTGAAACATACTTTCTCTGAATGTATATTTATATATTTTTATAAAGAGAAATCTTTAAAACATAGTCTCTTCAAAAAATATGTGGGGTTCAAATATAACTTTCCCAAATACTGCTCTTTCAAATGTCATAAAAATACGTGGTGTTCAAATATACTTTCCCAAATACTGCTTTTTAAAATATCATTTTTCTGCTTGACAAATACCTTTCAAATATACTTTCGATATAGAAGTCCTTCAGACATAACTTTTCCTGGAGATAATTGCTTTTCAGCTATACTTTTCAATATGTATATATATATATATATATATATATATATATATATTTCGATCCAAATCTCCTCAATGATAAAACCACCAGAACTCAGTTCGCAACTTAGGATTTGTCATGCAATGCAGTACATGGGGAAAGCTCCCGGAATCTCGTCGGTAGTCCCAATTTAAATATGCGATGCAGTACAGGGGGAAAGCTCCCCGATCTCTGTCCGTAGTCCCAATTTAAATATGCAGTGCAGTACAGAGGGAAAGCTCCCAGATCTCTGTTCGTAGTCCCAATTTAAAATATGCGATGCAGTATAGGGGGAAAGCTCCCGGATCTCTATTCGCAGTCTCAATTTAAATATGCGATGCAGTACAGGGGGAAAGCTCCCGGATCTCTGTCCGTAGTCCCAATTTAATATGCAATAAAGCCAATGAGGAAAACAACCAGAATGCGACAGAAACAACATATATTGCCACAACCGGCGCAAAAGCAACCAAGACCGAATGGAAAGTGCGATGAGAAAATCAATACAAAGACTTAAATCACAAAAATGGTAAAAACTCACTCATAAGAAGTAGCCACTGAAAAGAATGACAAGCACAAAGAGCAAACAACATAACGAGGGGAAAACAAGACAAATATAGCAACGATTCTATATATTAAAGTTCCCAACCAAGAAACCCAATCATCCCGGCAAGGGAATCGGTTATAACCAATCTCACTTAGAAAGTTAGCTTCACCAAATAAACTCAGTTTGAACAAATGCTGAGTAAATAGGCAGCATCAAAGAATATCATCAACATGGGCGGTCATCAATTTAACCTAAGTAGTACTTAAGAGGAAAATCATTTAAATCATAATGTACGACTCACAGGCATGCTTGACCAACGTATAGATATTCCAATTACTTATTAGACATTTATAGGGCGAGATTATACTAATTTAGGTCACGTAGACAGTGTATGAAGAAAGATATAGTATAACGGTAGGAAAAGCAAAGTCTTCATTTAAGTCAAATATGATCAAATAAGAAACAAGAAATGCTAGGCAAGTACTTCTAATTTGAGCAGGAAGAGATGAAACTAGGAATCAAGAATCCAGATATAACAAGTGAAATTCAGATACGGGGAACATAAGGACCTAAAATCTCCAAAGGGCAATCTACTTGCAAATAAGTCCGAGTATGCACTCGTCACCTCGCATACGCGGACTACAATCAACATAGAAGACTAAATCCTAAGGGGTAGTTCCCCCACACAAGGTTAAGCAAGATACTTACCTCAAAGACGACAACCCGGTACTCAAACATAGACTTCTCAGGCGGGAAGGCCTCCAGACGGCTCAAAATCAACTAAAATAATTTCAAAATACATATAAAACGTATAAGGAACGATTCCGAATAATAAAGTTTCAATCTTTCCAAATTTATAAAAATCGACCCAAAAGTCGACCCCCGAGCCTGCACCTCGGAACCCGACAAATTTTACAAAAACCGATTATCCATTCCGATACGAGTTCACCCATACTAATTTTATCCAATTCCGATAACATTTGGTCATTCAAATCATGAATTTTCATTTTTGAAGTTTTCTTTCAAAACCCACAATTCCCTCAACCCAAAACACAAATAAATGATAAAAACAAGAACTAATTTGTGGAATACAATTAATTATAGTTAAGAACACTTACCCATTCGATTTGTGTGAAATACCATCAAAGAATCGCCCAAAACCGAGTTCTAGAAGTCAAAATATGTTTAAAATGGTGAAACCCCCGATTTTGGAAACTTATAATCTGCCCAGGTTTTTAAAGCATTGCGATCGCGTGAAATTAATTGCGATCGCGTAGAGGAAAAAATATCACTGGTCAAAAATTCCTTATGCGATCCCGAAGGCACATATGCGATCGCATATGAGAAGGATGATGGACTTGGGACATGCTCTATGTGGTCGCGAGGGGAAGGTGTGCGATCGCAGTGAAGAAAGGGTTTGACCTCCGCGATCGCGTACGTGAAATGGCGAACGCATAGAAGAAAACTAGGCATTTCAAATTTACACTATGCGATCGCGACTAAGCTGATGCGATCACATAGAAGGGAGGGACAGCAGACATATAACAACAGCAAAAAACCATATTTTTACTAAGTTTCAACGCCCTGACGCCTATCCGAAACACATCCGAGCCCTCTGGGCTCAAAACCATATATGCACACAACCTCTACAACATCCTACAGACTTATTCGTGTAATCAAATCACCAAAATAACATCATAAACATCGAATTAAACCTCAAAATCAATGAAATTTCTTAAAACTTATTTAAACATCAAATTTGTTATGGTCCGAATCACGTCAAACTAAGTCCGTTTCCTACCAAATTTCATAAATAACACATATAAGACATATCGAACCTGTGCGGGCTCCGGAATCATGATACGGGCCCGATATCATAGGTTTCTCCTCAAATTTTATTTTCAAAAACCTTTATATTTTTCAAAACACAATTTTCTTTAAACATTCATTTCTCGGACTTGGGACCTCGGAATTTGATTCAGGACATACGCCAAATTCCCATATTTTCCTGCGGACCCTCCGGGTCCGTCAAATCATGGGTCCGGGTCTGTTTACCAAAAACGTTGATTGAAGTCAACTTTATTCAAATTTCTAATACAAAATTATAATTTTTATCAGTTTTCACATAAAGGCTTCCTGACTACACGTCTGGGATGCGCACGCAAATTGAGGTGAGATAGAAGGAGGTTTTCACGACCTCGAAACACAGAATTAGCTAGAAATATATGGGATGACCTTTTGGGTCATCACAACGACACACCAATGAAAATATACCCTAATATTTGCAACAGTTCCAAATTATATAATTTTCCAACCCCGCTCAGCGAATTGACAAAAATGCCCTCGGGCCCACGTGCCCGGAATCCAAAATTTCTTAAAGATATATTCTACCCATAGCCTTATTAACTCAAATATACGGTTTACTCTAAATTAGGTGCTCAAATTCGTGGTGGAAATCCAAAATAACATTTCTAGGTCTTTCCTCAAAAATCCCAATTCTCCTACTAATTTCCATGTCTAATCCATGCATATAATCTTGTATTTAACTTAAAAGCGGGAGGAATTTACTTAACTCGTAATGCATGATGAAAACCCTCCGTTGAAGCCTCCCAAAATCGCCCATGCCAAGATGAAATAGTGAGGAAATGGCCAAAAATCACGGTTTTAAAACATTCTGCCCAGGCCATTTCTCGCACCTGCGATTCCGCAGGTGCGACCAAACTGCCGCACCTGCGGCTTTCCTCAGCTCAAGAGAAACTTCGCACCTGCACTCATTGTCCGCATCTGCGGCTTCGCAGGTGCGGAAACTCCCTCGCACCTGCGCTCCCTGCCAAATCAGCAAACTTGCGCACCTGCGGCACGAAAGCTGCACCTGCAGCCCAAGCCTCGCAGGTGCGGTCACACGAGATGACAACAACCTCAGCCTTCTTCAAACTCCAAACTTGATCCGTTAATCACTTGAAATCCACCCAAGGCCCCCGGGACCCTGTCCAATTACACCAACCTATTCCAAAACATAGTGCGGACTTACTCGAGCCTCAAATCACATCAAACAACGCCGAAATCACGGATCGCTCTAAAATTCAAACTTTAAGAACTTGAAATTCCAGACTTCCAAATTCGATGCTGAAACCCATCAAATCACGTTCGATTGACCTTAAATGTTGCACACAATTCACATTCAACATTACGGACATGTTCTAACTTTCGGAATTGCATTCCGACCTTGATATCAAAATTTCTACTTTCGTTCGGATTTCTCAAAAACCTTCAAATTTCTATCTTTAGCCAAATGCCTTCAAAATGACCTACAGACATCCGAATTCACTTCCGATCGCACTCCCAACTCCAGAATCACCATACGGAGCTATTCCCAGGCTCGTAATCCCAAACGGACATCTATACATGGAAATGCCTTACAGCCCAAACTTATGAAATTCTTCTGAAATGCTATCTTCCATAATATGTGCCGAAATGCTCTCAGGTTCTCCAAAGACCGATCCGGAAATACGCCCAAGTCCAAAATCATCATACGAACCCGCTGGAACCTTCAAATCCTGATTCCGAGGTCGTTTACTCAAAATTCTAATATTAGTCAATTTCTCCAACCTAAGGCTTCTGAAATGAGAATTTTCTTTCCAAACCAACTCTAAACTTTCTGAAATTCAATTCCGACCACACCTAAAAGTCAGATTACCTGAAATGGAGCTGCTCATGACTTTAAACCGATGAACGACGCACTAGAGCTCAAAACGACTGGTCGGGTCGTTACATTCTCCCCCGCTTAAACAAACGTTCATCCTCGAACGTACCAAGAATTTCTCTGGACTTATCTGAAATCACTGCTTAACACCTCGAGCACCTTCCCGTGCTACCACAACCCAGCAGAGTACATTAGCTTGATCAAATCTGAAGATTTCTTATTTTATCCATATAATAGGCTCAAAATCTAGTTCCAACACCTGAAATTCCTCTGACATACCTACTTCCAATATATACAAACAACGTATCAACTACCACACGACATACCAGAACATGACTGCATACCCTTGCTGAATTAGCACCATGCACCGCATAATTCACCATCTGACCACAACAACACTACCTGAACCTTAATAGCCAAAATTCCATGAATCTGATGCTCCCAAGGCACCTTATGACATATACATACATCCTGCTATAATGCTGGCAATACCACTACAACGGAGGAGACGGGTAGAAATTCATAATCAACTGTAGAGTTAACAAATCATTGAATATCTCATCTTGACTGGAATCATCACCTCATTATGAACCAGCTGTTGGTAATTGTCCTTTAATGTATTTCACATAATATTATCGCATTGATCCCTGATCCAATAATCTCGTCTCACCCAGTATGAACTTCTCAGACAACAAATCGCCCCAACATGACCAACAGTCTCACATGACACCACCGCGCGCCAATAGGCCATAGCTCGAACATGATACATAAAAAAATGACTCAGGAAAAGACTACTCGACTCACGCAACTTATTAGGAACTCTTCTCAGAAAATAGAAAGTAAAACACAAGAAAATAAATATAGGAATCTTACTCATTATCATACTGTTGCAGCGTGCAACCCGATCCAAATAACATACTCGTGGCGGCGTGCCACCCGATCACAATAACATACCCGTGGCGGCATGCCACCCGATCCCATCATAAAATTCACATAAGGAAATATACACGGAGTTGAATTGCTCACTATTACAAATTACTGAATATCGATCATAAGCACGCTAAGTGCATAATACCATCCTGGGGAGACTGATAAAACCATATGCTTACAAAACTCAAGCACAAATGAGGTGCGATATATATATATATCCCAAGAGTTGTCCTGCTCACATAACATCACCACTACGCGGGACCTCAATTCATTAAGAAATTATCAAACTGTTTCACAACTCACACGGCAAAATCATAATATCCTGAATTTGACGAAGAATATATCCCAAGAGTTTTCCTGCTCACATAACATCACCACTACGCGGGACCTCAATTCATTAAGAAATTATCAAATCATTTCACAACTCACACGGCAAAATCATAATATCCTGAATTGGACGAAGAAGGGACAACACCTGATATCCCAACACCCCTCCTTGAGGAGCGCTATACTGAAATGAACATATCTGTCTCACATAAAGCCCATTATCATATTTAAATCCATCCACAAACATCGAGTCTACCTTGCTCGCACCAAACTAGGCTAATAACCTTACCTGGGTCCATATTAACCCCCTTCCTCTCATAATACGCAAGAACAACCATCATAGTCAGGACAACATCCCACAATCCACAACCAAATGGACCGAACGCCTTCCTGACATAAATTTTCAAATAAGCAATATTGCACTTCCTTATACTTGGTCCAAATCTTCAATCTATTAAGTGACTACATGTCACACTTATACAATCTTCTCGTGGTTACGCTCCCACGACCTTCCACACCAGGTAACAAGTCCTCACACTCGCATCACCGAGCACACTAATACTACAAACACATCAAGAACCCATGACCAGGTTATAAAGCCCCTTTTCACCAAATATCGATCTCAGGTGACACTGAAGATAACACCAGCTTACTTTGGACTCTCAAATCACTTTTTCTTGCTCATCCGAGCTCATGACATCCTCACTAACACCGAACTGCGATATTGATTCTTACTCCCAGTTACATACTTCTTACCGCACCTAACATGCCAATATGAGATAGCGCAAGAATTCCATCATAACTTCTGAACCACCAATAGGGTGAACACTTCATCATACAGAAACCTTTTACTCAACTAAATTCAAGAGTACCATCTCAACACAAGAGTGAATTCTCACAATCACCCAACATGCAAATCCTTAAGTAGTAGTATATACCACTATAATCCTTCTGGGATCCGCCTACTCCTGACAGGCCATAGCTCTCGAATGCTCCCACATGAAATCTATTACGACGGCCGACAAGCCCCACACACACCGGCACAAACCACATGCATAACTTTAGACCCTGCTCGGATCCTTTCCCCTTTGTTAACATGATCTTTCTCAACCAATCCGTCCAATTCTTCCAAATACTCTTGTTAGCACTCCCTAATTACTCAAATTCTCTAGCATCATTCACACATCCCGTCTCCTACCGAACAACCACTAGAATCCCTCTCGGAAACTTTCCAACCATGCAACCGCAAAACGGAGATAACCCACCTATGTAATTCACCAACCGGCACCTTCCAACGACGTCGTACTGAACTATCTCTACGACATCAATACTCCATCCTAAGCCCGTTTTCATTCACCAGCCTTACCAGTCCGCCTGCTGCGTATGGACATCTACTAACTGCGCTACAATACTTTCTAATTCACCACTATGCTGCCGCTCCCCCACTTTGCGATTGCTCGACTTTCGCTTCCTACACCCGGCCTCCTAGAAATGGAACCACAATCCTAGCCTCAATTCAATATCATTCTCTGCCAACCGCATTCTTCAATACTCCTTCACCATATTCTGGCCCCATGCACCCGAAGAAACCATGGCACTGACAAACTTAACACATTCCATTCGATCAAGGACGACGATAAAACGTCACAGGTGAATACTCCACCTTACTTGAAACACCAAATCTTACTACTTTATCAATCCAAAACCTGGCCATCTATAGATCAATTGCCTTTCTTCCGCCGGAATCTAAATACTGAAATCTCGAAATCACACTCTGAGAAGACCTCCCTTCAAGCCATTCATCACCCCCAACATATGGGCAAGAATTCTATCATCATATCGACATCGCACGATAACCAATCGTAAACATCATCACAACCTGAGCATAGCCTCAAAGTTCTCAGAAACACAGCAACCGAGCTGAACAACATAATATTCTTTTGCAGGGAAACAACAACAACCCCGTCCAACTACACATGGGAAACACCTCGCACCATATCCGTAGAACCATATCAATTCCTCAAATTCGTGATCATAGCAAGTGCTCCGCGACGCGTAAGATTGAGTAGGAATAATCATAGGCATAAGCCTCAAAGGAATCGAATCGCACGATGAGGAATCAATAACGGAAGTACTCCTAACAGCCCTGTAGCCTCTCGAAGATAAGTACAGACGTCTTTGTACCGATCCGCAAGACTCTACTAGACTTGCTCATGACTCGTGAGACCTAAGCGAACCTAGCGCTCTGATACCATGTTTTCACGACCCAAAATCTATTAAGATCCTGATGGCGCCGGACACCACCGTCAGGCAAGCCAATCATTAATTAGTTGAAATAAATTCTTGTTTTAACATTTATGATAATCATTACCTTTCAGTGTATTATATAATATATAAATAAAAATCCGTTAAGTAAAT
This sequence comes from Nicotiana paniculata, assembly GCA_005239505.1. Taxonomy (NCBI): domain Eukaryota; kingdom Viridiplantae; phylum Streptophyta; class Magnoliopsida; order Solanales; family Solanaceae; genus Nicotiana; species Nicotiana paniculata. The sequence continues at coordinate 25,590 of ML331402.1, forward strand.
ACAATGTTTTAAATACTCCATTTCAGCAAAATATATCCCAATCCCAGAACCCGGCGTCACAAGTACATGAGCAAATTTTAAGAATTTCACAAATACTACAAGCTTGTCCGAAATACAAATTGGACACGGAATTTAAACTGGAAATAAATGCAATATGAGGGAGACTCTGTCAGCTGCGGATCGCCTCCGGATGATGTAGCTCGCCTAAGTCTCTAACCAGCCATGTCGCTATGAAAGTACATGTGCAATAAAAATGCACAACAAATGTAGCATGAGTACGAAAACAACGTGTGCTCAGTAAGTCGCCCGCCTAACCTCAGAGTGGTAGTGACGAGAGGTCGAATTAGACACTCACTAAGGTCCAAAAAATTGATTTAGCAGAATATGATGAGTACGGTAGGCATGTAAAGGTAGTAAAGCAGCAAATATATAAGGCACTGAAATCCAAGTAAATACTGAAAGTAAATAAACAATTACTACTTCCTCATTTTCCCCCAAACATCTTAAATAAACAATTACTTCTTTATTTTCCCCTAAATATCTTATCACTTCAAAATCCATGAAAAACATTTAACAATTTAGCATGAACATACGGGATAAGGACAACCGACCTAAGCCATAAAAATAATCATGTATGTGCATTGTCGGGGGTCGAACGACACGAACCATAGTGCACTTTTGCCATAAAATAATCATATCTATGCACTGTCGAGGGTAGAACGGCCCGTACCATAAGTGGCCGCCGTGGCGTACGGCCCGCTCCCATGAGAGTGGGGGAAAATAACACTCCGCTCGCAGAATGTAAATTGCGAAGTGGTCATATGCAATCATGCACAATCAACAGTCCGCCCCGACTACTCCAGGAAAGAAAATACTCAAGTAAATGACAGATTTCTCTTTTAAAAACCACAAAATAGTATTTAAATATTTTCTCAAAATTCATTTGCCAAGTTTTTATTATATTTAATAATATAACCTTATCTGGAATACAATTGCCCACGATGGAAATCAATTCTCTTCCTAGATGATTAAGAAAATGAAACCTAGTATTTCTTAGATATTCAATTACTATTTCGATTAAATAGCAGTCTGATATTACAAGCAAGGTACAACAGGTAAGGCATGCTAGTGGGTCCTAGGCTACCCGGACATGGAATAATAGTAGCTATGCACGGACTCCCGTCACCTCGTGCGTACGTAGCTCCCACAGATAATAGCACATACTTAATTAGTCCTCTTAGGGGGACAATTCCCCCTCACAAAGTTAGAAAGGAGACTTACCTCGCTCTGAAGTTCCATAACCAGCTTCTAAGCCCTCCCGACGACTCCAATGGATGCACAACGCCCCAAAACTATCCAAACAATGACACACCAATGAAAATATACTCTAATATTTGCAAAAATTACAAATTATATAATTTTCCAACCCCGCTCAGTGAATTGACCAAAATGCCCTCAGGCCCACGTGCCCGGAATCCAAAATTTCTCGAAGATATATTCCACCCATAGCCTTATCAACTCAAATATACAATTTACTATAAATGTTGTGCTCAAATTCGTGGTAGAAATCTAAAATAACATTTCTAGGTCTTTCCTAAAAAATCCCAATTATCCTACTAATTTCCATGTCTAATACATGCATATAATCTTGTATTTAACTTAAAAACGAGAGGAATTTACCTACCTCGTAATGCGTGATGAAAATCCCCCTTTGAAACCTCCCAAAATCGCCTATGCCAAGATGAAATAGTGAGGAAATGGCCAAAAATCACAGTTTTAAAACATTCTGCCCAGACCATTTCTCGCACCTGCGATTCCGCAGGTGCGACCAAAATTCCGCACCTACGACTTTTCTCAGCTCAAGCCAAACTTCGCACTTGCTCTCATTGTCCGCATCTGCGGATTCGCAGGTGCGGAAACTCCCTCGCACCTGCGCTCCCTGCCAAACTAGAAAACTTGCACACCTGCGGCCCAAGCCTCGCAGGTGCGGTCACACCAGATGAAAGCTACCTCAGCCTTCTTCAAACTCCAAACTTGACCCGTTAATCACCCGGAATCTACCCGAGGACCCCAGGAACCCCGTCCAATTACACCAACCTATTCCAAAACATAGTGCGGACTTGCTCGAGGCCTAAAATCACATCAAACAACGCCAAAATCACGAATCGCTCTAAAATTCAAACTTTAAGAACTTGAAATTCCATACTTCCACATTTGATGCCGAAACCCATCAATTCACGTCTGATTGACCTCAAATTTTGCATACAAGTCACATTCAACTTTACAGACCTGATCTAATTTCCGGAATTGCATTCCAACCCTGATATCAAAATTTCCACTTCCGGTCTAATTTCTCAAAAACCTTCAAATTTCTATCTTTAGACAAATGCCTTCAAAATGACTTGTGGACATCCGAATTTACTTCTGATCTTGCTCCGAACTCCAGAATCACCATACAGAGCTATTCCTAGGCTCGAAATCCTAAACGGACATCTATACACAGAAATGCCTTACAACCCAAACTTATGAAATTCTTCTGAAATGCTATCTTTCATATTATGCGCTGAAACGCTCCCGAGTTCTCCAAAGCCCGATACGAATATACGCCCAAATCCTAAATCATCATACGAACCCGTTGGAACCTTCAAATCCTGATTCGGATGTCGTTTACTAAAAATTCTAATCTTAGTCAATTTCTCCAACTTAAGGCTTCTGAAATGAGAATTTTCTTTCCAAACCTACTCTAAACTTTCCGAAATTCAATTCCGACCACACCTACAAGTCATAATACCTGAAATGGAGCTGCTCACGACTTCAAACCACTGAACGACGCGCTAGATCTCAAAACGACCGGTCGAATCGTTACATTACCACTTTCTTGGGTAGTTGTTTTCTTGATAAAAATGCGGATTTATTATGTGAATACGTGTACATATGAGCACTTGAGTCACAGGTATGGCTCGCGAGAAGGTTAGCCTTATTATTATTATGTTGATTGCGTTTCATGATCGATTCGCGAGCAGGAAAAATAGATGCATCTATGGTTCGGGCCGTTCGACCCTCGACAGTGCACAGTTTATGTTTATGTTGGTCCGGGCCGGCGACCCTCGGCATTGCTTGCGCATGATATCTACTGTGTACTTGCTATGATTTTTTGCCTGATTACTGGCTTGGAAATTTTAAATTGTCAACTAAAATAACGGAGATTTAAAGTGTTAAATGTGGAAGGAGTTGATATTATTTATTCCTGATTTTAATAAATTGCCTATGACATTCATGCTTAGTGTCTCACTTGATTATACTAAATTTACTTCTAGCAAGTGTCTAATTTGACCTCTCGTCACTACCTCTTTGAGGTTAGGCGGGATACTTACTGAGTACACGTTGTTTTCGTACTCATGCTACACTTGTTGTGCATTTTTATTGCACAGGTACCTTCATAGAAATATGGCTGACTTGGAGACTTAGACGAGTTGCATCACTCAGAGATGACTCGCGGTTGGCAAATTATTCCTCTATGTATTGTATTTTCATTTTTATTCCTTGTCCAATTTGTATTTCGGACAAGCTTTGTAGAATTTGTAAAATTCTTAGAAATTGCTCATGCACTTTTGACACCAGGTTCTGGGATGTGTTTGGAATGTATTTTATAATATGGAATATTAAACTGTCGTATTTACTTAGTGGATTTTATTCAGTTATTATGTAATAAAGTGAAAGGTAATGATTTCAAAAATGTTAAAACTGGAAATTTAGCTTAACTATTAAATGATTTGCTTGTCTGATAGTGGTGTCCGGCGCCATCACGACCTTATGGAATTTGGGTCGTGAAGACATGGTATCAGAGCTCTAGGTCCCCTTAGGTTTCACGATTCATGAGAAAGTCTAGTAGAGTCTTGCGGATCGGTACGGAGACGTCTGTACTTATCTTCGAGAGGCTACAGGGTTGTTAGGAGTACTTCCCTTCTTGATTCCTCATCGTGCGATTTTATTCCTTCGAGGCTTATGCCTACATTTCTTCCTACTCAATCTTACACGTCGTGAAGCGCTTGCTATGAATCAAGAATTTAAGGAATTGAAATGGTGCTACGGATATGGTGCGAGATGTTTTCCATGTGTAGTTGGTTGGGGATGTTGTTGTTGTCCTACAGAAGAATATTATGTTTTTTCAGCTCGGTTGTTGTGTTTCTGAGAACTTAGAGGCTATGCTCAGATTGTTATGATGCTTATGATTGACTATCGCGTGATGTCGATATAATGCTAGAATGCTTGCCCATATGTTGGGGGTGATGAATGGCTTAAAGGGGGGTCTTCTCAGAGGGTGATTTCGAGATTTCGGTATTTTAGTTCCGGCAGAGGAAAGGCATTGGACTATAAATGGTCAGGTTTTGAATTGATAAAGCAGTAAGACTTGGTGTATCAAGCAAGGTGGAGTTTTCATCTGTGATGTGGTATCGCTGTTTGATCGAATAGAATGTGTTAAGTTCGCTGGTGTTAAAGTTCTTCGGTTGCATTGGGTCAGAGTGTTGTGAAGTAGTATTAAAGAAGCGGTTGTCAGAGATCGTGGTGTGTGGTGGTTCAGAAGTGAATAGTTATTTCTAATGAAGGCAACTCGAGAAAGATGATTGATGCGAGTCTAGAATTCATGGTTTAACATGTTATATGCCCTATATTTTATGTGTGTTAATGATAAAAATACACTTTTTATGTCCATAATAGAGTCTATTTCATGTGTACGTGAATTGGAGATGGAAACCGAGCTAAATGGATGCAAATACATCGAAAATACGCTCAGGAGGCGAGGAGGAGTGCACCGGGCTATAGCCAGGCGTCAGAGCCCAAACGCCTGACCCTGCCAGGCGTTAGAATCCAAACGCCAGCCTTAGCCTGGCATGAGCCTGGCGTTAGCCAGGCGCCAGGGAAAAAACGCCAGGCCCATGTTTCGGTCAATTCCGAGTTTTGACGAGTTTAAGTGTTTCCCGTTTGGAATAGAAGTCTCCTACACATTTATGGTTTGTCCTAAACATATAAATAGACCCCTAAAACACAACTTAAAGAGGATTGGAAGGCAGACGAAGGATCTAAAGAGAGAAAACGATTAAAGTGACAAAAACTTTGATTTTTACATCTTTTATTCATTACTTTGTAGTTCAATTATGCAAGTTATTTTGAGTTTGATTCTTATGAACATGTCTAGCTAACATCATTAATCTAGGGTTTTGGTAGAACCCATTGGGGATAAATTTGTGGTGATATTAATATATTTTGGTTGATTAATCTTTATTTGTTCAACTACTTTCTTGTTGTAGTTGATTGAATGGCCATCAATTAGCTGTTCCTATTTATTATGTATATACTTGAGAGAGAGTGCATATTTAGGTAGTTGTTTGAACAACATCACTCCCGGAGTATAGACGAAAGTCATAACCGAGGGTTTAGAGGTTGGATTAGAGATAACGATNATAAGAAATATCTGAGAAATAATTCACCAACGGGGGAAACCAAACCTTAGGCCTTTATTATCATTATTTACAACACATTGTTAGTAATTGCTAGTTTATTATTATTGTCAGTAGAATTAGTAAAACATCACCAAGTTATATTAAAAAGTCTTGAGATAATTGATTGAGTAAAAGTTGTGTATTCTGACGAATTAATTGATACGTAAATTCCCTTCCCTGTGGGATCGACTCTGGGCGTAATACCCCGGATTATATTTGCAACGCCCGCGTAGTCTTTTATTAGACATAGTTGAGAGTGATCAATGATCTTTGGAGAGTTTGAAGTTGTGGTGATCTGCTGGTTTAAGAGCTACAGAGAATGATATTGAATTGGGCAGCATACGATGAAGGAAGATATGTGAAAGGTGCTAGGCGGTGGTTCCCTTTCTAAAAGACCAGGTGTAAGGAACAGAAGTCGGGTAGTTGTTTAAAGGAATGAGTTTAACAAGTGGGAGAGTGGCGGCGTAGCACAGGAGTTCAATGGTAAGACAACTGCCTACCTTGAGGGAAAGTTTGAGAGTTTTAGTGGATGGTGATTGGGTCCTCGAGCTTAAGTTGAAATGTGGGTTATTTCGGCGGAAGGTTGGATACAACAGTGAGGAGTTGTTAGGAATGAAGAAGGACGCAATGTGGCGGTGAATTTGAAGATGCTGTAGCGCATTTAGTAGATGTCCATGAGGGAGCGGACGGACTGGTAAAGTTGGTGAATGAGAGAAGGCTTAGGATGGGATATTGATGTTGTAGAGGGTGCGCACTACGACGTTGTTGGAAGGTGCCAGTTGGTGATTTCCACAGGTGGGTTGTCTTCTGTGAGTAGGTTAGCGATTGTGTGGTTGGCAAGTTTCTGCGAGAGATTCTGGTGGCTATTCGGTAGGAGGCAGAATGTGTGAATGGTGCTATAAAATTTGAATATTTAGGGAACGCTGACAAGGGAATTTGGAAGGATTGGACGGATTGGTTGAGCAAGATCATGTTAACAAAGGGGAAAGGATCTCAGCAGGGTCTAGAGTGGTGCAAGGAGTAGCTTCGGGATAATTGGGGGAGTTCCACCACCTGCAGTTGGGTTGTGGGATTGTGTTCTCATGGGATTGTGGATTGTCGGCGTAATGGCAAGTTATTGCAGCTAAGGGAAAGGAGTAAGATGGTGATTGTGCATGGGATTTGATGAATGTGTGCAAAAGTTGGCCCTATTGGACCAGGGTTAGGCTTTGGAGGATTCAGAATTTATGCTTAAGACATAGGTGAGTTGTTAGGGTAGTGAAATAGTCACGTGCTTCATTAAAAAGGGTGTTCGTGTGCTAGAAGAGCCTTGGAGTTGATTGTATTCGGGGTCAGTCAGATGGGTGACTCTCAATAGTGGTCCTAATGAATTTGAAAGTTAATAATGCGGCATTTAAGGGTTTCAGGCAGCGGTATGATTACGAATCGAGCTTATGCAGAGTAATTTCTGAGAGAGGGAAAATGGTTGGAGTATTCTATGTTATTTTCAGCGTGCAGGATAGCATTGGAGGGGTGAGAGAAATAAACTCCATATTTGTAAAGTGATTATTAGGATGGGTATATCGGTCGGAGATGTGAATGCGCACAAGGAGGGTATGAGACGATTTGTGTGATTGAGGCAGCATGGTCTCGTGAATCAAGGCCACTCAGGATGAGTGAGGATTGAGTTTTCTATGAGTTGAATGGGGTAACTATCATTTCTGAGGCAGTTAAGGATGATTAAAAGAAGATAGATTGATTAGCCATGGTTGAAATGGCACATTTATGATAGTGATCAGTTTTGTCAGTGTAATTAAATTGTGCATGTGGTTTGGGCCGGTATGTGCGGGGCTTGTCGGCCGTCGTAATAGATTTCCTGTGGGAGCATTCGAGTGCTATGGCCTGTCAGGTGTAGGCGGATCCCGGAAGGTTTATGGTGGTTCATACCACTACTTAAGGATTTGCATTTTGGGTGATTGTGAGAATTCACTTGAGTGTTGTTATTGTTCTCTTGGATTGAGGTAAGTAAGAGGTTTCTATATAATGAGGTGTTTCCCCTATTAGTGGTTCAGGAGTTATGATGGAATTCTTGTGCAATCTCATATTGGCATGTTAGGTGTAGTAAGCAGTATGTAATTGGAAGTAAGGATCAAGATTGCGGTTCGGTGTTGGCAAGGATGTCATGAGATCGGATGAGCAAGAAAAAGTTATTTGAAAGTTCAGAGTAAGCTGGTGTTATCTTCAGTGTCACCTGAGATCGATATTCGGTGGAAGAGGCTTTGCATCCTACTTTTGGGTTCTTGATGTGTTTTGCGGCGTTAGTGTGGCCAGTGGTGGATGTGCAGACTTGCTACCTGGTGTGAAAGGTCGTGGGAGCGTAACCACGAGAAGATTGTATAAGTGTGTCATGTATTCACCTGATTGGTTGAAGATTTAGACCAAGTATAATGAAGTGCAATATTGCTTATTTGAGGATTTATGCCAGGAAGGCGTTCGGTTCAATTGGTTGTGGATTGTGGGCTGTTTGTCCCGGCTATGATGGTTGTTCTTGTGTATTATGATAGGAAGTGGGTTATTATGGACCCAGGTCAAGCTATTAGCCTAGTTCAATGCAAGTAGAATCGACTTGAAGTGTGTGAATGGATTTAAACAAGATTATGGGCTTCATGCGAGTCAGATGTGTTCATTTCAGTATAATGTTCCTCAAGTATAATGATTGTGCCGTGTGAGTTGTGAAACATCTTGATAATTTCTTATGTGTTGAGATCTCGCGTAGTGATGAGGTTATGTGAGCAGGATGGCTCTTGAGATCCAGATTATATATCACACCTTAGATGTGCTTGAGTTTTGTAGCATATAGTTCTATCAGTCTCCCCAGAATGGTATTCTGCACTTAGCGTGCTTGTGATCGATATTCAGTAAATTGTAACAGTAAGAAATTCAGCTCCGTGTATATTTCCTTATGTGAATTTTATGATGGGATCGGGTGGCACGCCGCCACGGGTATGTTATTTGGATCGGGTTGCACGTCACAACAGTGTGATGATGAGTAAGGTTCCTACATTTATTTTTCTTGTGTTTTACTTTCTATTTTTCGAGAAGAGTTCATATAAGTTGCATGAGTTGAGCAGTCTTTTCCTGAGTCATTTCCTTATGTATCATGTTCGAGTTATGGCCTATTGACGCGTTGTGGTGTCATGTGAGACTGTTGGTCATGTTTGGGGTGATTTTTTGTCTGATCAGTTCATACTGGGCGAGACGAGATTTTTGGATCTGGGATCTAGTGCGATACGATTATGTGAAATACATTGAAAGACAGTTACCATTATTGGTTTGTAATGAGATGGTGGTCTTAGTCAAGAGGAAGGATTCAATGTTTGGTTAACTCTGCAATTGGTTAGAAATTTCCACACATCTCCTCCGTTGTGGTGGTATCGCCAGCATTATAGCAGGATGTATATCTATATCATAAGGTGCATTGGGAGCATCAGATTCGTGGAATTTTGGCTATTAAGGTTCAGGGAGTGTCAATGTGGTCAGATGACGAAATATGCGGTTCATGGTGCTAATTAAGCAAAGGTATGCAGTCAAGTTCTGGTATATCGTGTGGTAGTTGATACGGTGTTTATATATTGGAACTAGGCCTGGCCGAGAATTTCAGGTATTGGAATTGGGTTCTGAGCTGATTGTATGGATAAAGGAGGATGCCTTCAATTTTGGTCAGGCCTATGTGCTCAACTAGGTTGTGGTAGCACGGGCAGGTGCTCGAGGTGTTAAAAAGTGATTTCAGATAACTCCAGAGCAATTCTTAGCACGCTCGAGGGAGAACGTCTTTTTAAGTGGCGGAGAATGTAACGACCCGACCGGTCATTTTGAGATCTAGCGCGTCATTCAGATGTTTGAAATCATAAGCAGCTCCATTTCAGGTATTATGACTCATGGTCATGGTCGGAGTTGAATTTCGGGAAGTTCGGAGTCAAATTGGAAAGAAAATTCTCATTTCAGAAGCCTTAAGTTGGAGAAATTGACTAAGATTGGAATTTTGAGTAAACGACCTCTGAATCAGGGTTTGAAGATTCCATCAGGTTCGTATGATGATTTCGGATTTGGGCGTATGTCCGGATCGGGCTTTGGATAACCCGGGAGCGTTTCGGGGCATATTATGGAAGATACCATTTTAGAAGAATTTCATAAGTTTGGGCTGTAAGGCATTTCGGTGTTATAGATGTCCGTTTGGGATTCTGAGTCTGGGAATAGCTTCGTATGTTGATTCTGGAGTTGGGAGCGCGATAGGAAGTGAATTCGGATGCCCGTAGGTTATTTGAAGTCATTTGGCTAAAGGTAGAAATTTGAAGGTTTTTGAGAAATCCGACCGGAAGTGGAAATTTTGATATCAGGGTCGGAATGCGATTCTGGAAGTTGGAGTAGGTCCGTAATGTCGAGTAGGATTTGTGTGCAAAATTTGGGGTCAATCGGACGTGATTTGATAGGTTTCGGCATCGGATGTGGAAGTTTGAAATTTCAAGTTCTTAAAGTTTGAATGTTAGTGCGATCCGTGGTTTCGATGTTTTGATGTGATTTGAGGCCTCGAGCAAGTCTGCACTATGTTTTGGAAAAGGTTGGTGCAATTGGACAGGGTCCCAGGGGCCTCGGGTGGATTCCGGGTGGTTAACGGATCAAATTTGAAGTTAGAAGAGGAGTTGGAGCTGATGGTGTCTGGTGCGACCGCACCTACGAGGCTTTGGGCGCAGGTGCGAGATTTTGGTGGCTTGGCTGGGAGCACAGGGGCGATGCAATTTCCGCACCTGCGAAGGCGCAGATGCATGCAATGGGGCGCATGTGCGGATTCGGCTGGAGGAGAAGGAAACCGCATGTGCGGGATCTTGGGCGCACCTGCGAGAGCGCAAGTGCGAGATGTGGATCGCAGGTGCGGATATCGACCTGGGCAGTATATGTTTTATAACCGAGCACTTGGCTCTTTTTCTCCCATTTTCTTTTGGTGTGGGCGATTTTGAGGAGCTTCAAGAGGGGATTTTCATCAAGCATCACAAGGTAAGTGATTCCTTCCCATTCCTAAGTTAAATATGTGATCTTACATGGAATTAGACATGGAAATTAGTAGGAAACTGGGATTTTTGGAGGAAAAAACTAGAAATTGTATTTTGGATTTCTACCCCGAATTTGAGCATGGAATTTAGAGTAAATTGTTTATTTGAGCTAGTAAGTCTATGGGTAGAGTTTATCTTCGAGAAATTTCGGAATCGGGGCACGTGGGCCCAAGGGAATTTTGGTCAATTCTTTGAGCGGAGTTGGGGATTTATATAATTTGAATTGTTACAAATATTAGATTATATTTTCATTATATTGTCGTTATTTGGATAGTTTTGGGGCGTTGTGCATTGACTTGAGTCATCGAAAGGGCTTGGAAGCCGGTTATGGAGTTTCGGAACGAGGTAAGTCTCCTTTCTAACTTTGTGAGGGGGAATTGTCCCCATAGGCGAACTAAATGAATACATGCTATTACTTGCGGGGGCTACGTACGCACGAGGTGACGGGAGTCCGTGCGTAGCTACTAATATGCTTATGTCGGGATAGTCTAGGACCCACTATCATGCCTTATGTGTTGTACGTGTGATCCTGTCAATAGTATTAGACTGATGATGCTATTGAATTGGTAATTAATTCTTAAGAAGGCTAGAGTGTACCTTTCTTAATCATTAAGAAATAGAATTGACTCCTCTGTGGATAATTGTATTCCTGATAAGGTTATATTATTGAATATTATTAAACTTGTCAAATGAGTTTCAAAACAAAGATTTAAATGTTATTTTTTTATGTTCCTTTAAGAAGAATTTTACCACTTTCCTGGGTAGCTGTTTTCTCGATAAAAATGCAGATTTATTATGTGAATCGTGTACATATGAGCACCTGAGCCGCAGTTATGATTCGCGAGCAGGTTAACCTTATTATTATTATGTTGACCGCGTCGCATGATCGATTCGCGAGCGGGAAAAATAGATGCATCTATGGTTCAAGCCGTTCGACCCTCGGCAGTGCACAATTTATGTTTATGTTGGTCCGGGCCGTCGACCCTCGGTATTGCTTGCGCATGATATTTACTGCGTACTTGTTGTGATTTTTTTGCCTGATTACTGGCTTGGAAATTTTAAATTGTCCACTGAAATGACGGAGATTTAAAGTGTTAAATGTGGAAGGAGTTGATATTATTTATTCCTGATTTTTAATAAATTGCCTATGACATTCATTCTTAGTGTCACACTTGATTATACTAAATTGACTTCTAGCAAGTGTCTAATTGGACCTCTCGTCACTACCTCTATGAGGTTAGGCGGGATATTTACTGAGTACACGTTGTTTTCGTACTCATTCTACACTTGTTGTGCATTTTTATTGCATAGGTACCTTCATAGCAATATGGCTGACTTGGAGACTTAGACGAGTTGCATCACTCGGAGACGACTCGCGGTCGGCAGAGTCTTCCTCTATGTATTGTATTTTCATTTTTATTCCTTGTCCAATTTGTATTTTGGACAAAATTTGTAGAATTTGTAAAATTCTTAGAAACTGCTCATGCACTTGTGACACCGGGTTATGGGATGTGTTTGGAATGTATTTTATAAAAATGGAATATTAAAATGTCGTATTTACTTAGCGAATTTTATTTAGTTATTATGTAATAAAGTGAAAGGTAATGATTTCAAAAAATGTTAAAACAGGAAATTTAGCTTAACTATTAAATGATTGGCTTGCCTGACAGTGGTGCCCGGCGCCATCACAACCTTATGGAATTTGGGTCGAAACAGACGCGTTTTGGTCGGTAATTTGACATAAGCAACCAACGTTGGTCTCTTTTTACCAGATTTCTAGTAATGTGTAGTGACGCAATTGATGATTCTACCATTGAAAAGATTGAGAATGTTTACTTGTGAGCTCTCTTAGCTTCTTTCTTGGAATTCTTCTGCAGCTAAGAGTTGCATTTTATATGGTTTGATAATTATATAATAAGTTGATGTATTGCATGCATGTCTTTGTGATGGGTCGCAAGAGTTGCTAAAATAATATTTCTTTCAATTTAATATCCTGTATACATCTTGATGTTTAACAATACACTATGAAGGTTATATATTTACTTTACAAAATAATTAATAAGCTATTTGGATTGGTCTTTTTATAGTTGATACTTGATATTACATTATGTTAAATACATCTCCACTTTGTAGTATTTTTAATCAAATTGTTTGGATCGTTTTTGGTAATCTTCCATTTTATAAGGTTTGTACCGATTAATATGGGATATACGTGCAACGCACGTGTCCATAAACTAGTTATACTAAAAGTAGGAGGATTCTACCTTCAAAGTTGATTTACAATAATATCCTCTAAAATATGAGTGACCATTTTGTCCCCCAAAAAAAATTTCATTAAATAATTTTTATTTATTACATTAGAGGTGAATCGGGTGAATTAGGAAGGAAAGAATAGTACTTTAATGCTTCACACACACAATTAAATGGATCCAATGAGGATTGAGGGTATTCTATTTCTCCTTCATTTACTTTCCAGAAACGTGTCTCATCAGTATCATGGAAAACGTTTTTCATTATTATCATAGAAAATTTTTCTCCTTTTTTCTCTTTCTTGAATTCTTAGTTCTTTAAAGACTTAAAAATAGAGGTTTTGAACATTAGGTTTTCACCCGTTGTTATTGTAGCTTGTCAGCTTTTTATGTTTAATTTTCTTAATTATTTAGCTTTGATTGTTTCTTTCTTTCATCTTCAATGCTTATTATATTTTGGCGTTGCAACCTTTTGGCATTCTTTTGTACACATATGAAACATCTGTGTTTCATGCTTTAACGATGCTTTTTCTACTACAGGGGTAAACTTGTAATCTATTCTTTCCTTCAATTAGCTTAGATAATTGGTGATTTTTAATTTTATTATTCTAGGTTATCACAGTCTTAGTTCCTATACTGATGAACATGAAACTTCCATAATGACAAAGGGAAAATTTCTAACAGTGCAGCGTCTGAATGTTTCACGCATAATGTACAATGAACAATATATCATTCAATTTGAAAAAGTAAAGGTAGTAATTTTAATTTGTTGCCTTTTCTATTTATTTTCTTTTCCTTTTTATAGACCATAATGACAAAAGAAAGATTTGTAACAGGGTCTGAATGTTTCATGCATAATGTACAATGAACAATATATCATTCAGTTTGAAAAAGTAGAGGTAGTAATTTTAATCCGTTGCTTTTTCTATTTATTTTCTTTTCCTTTTTATAGACCATAATGACAAAAGAAAGATTTGTAACAGGGTCTGAATGTTTCATGCATAATGTACAATGAACAATATATCATTCAATTTGAAAAAGTAGAGGTAGTAATTTTAATCCGTTACTTTTTCTATTTATTTTCTTTTTCTTTCTATAGACCATAATGATGTTCTCATAATTTTAGTTACAAACTCTTGAATTGTTGCCCAGAATTAGCGAGGAAAGAAAAATCTCTAAATAGAAAAATAAGAGAAGATTGTATGGCATTGGCTTGAGAAAATGAATATTTGCTCCTCCGAATCTTTATGCTTTCCAGGAAAGCCAAACATTGGGTTGACTACGTAAATTTGATTGGTTTCTATTTACAGTTACATGACTATTCTAATGTGATGATCAAGGGGTCTGATGTGTGGCTATAATTCATGGTTTAACGTATTATGTGTTATATATTTTATTTGAGTTAATGATAAAAACACACTTTATATGTGCATAATGGAGTCTATTTCATGTGTAAGCGAATTGGAGATGGAAGCCGAGCTAAATGGATGCATAAACGTCAAAAATACGCTCAAGAGTCGAAAAGGAGTGAACCGGGCTATAGGCGGGCATTTGAGCTATCCGGGCGTTTGGGCCATAAATCCTGGTAGGACCAGGCGTTTGGGGGGCGTTTGTGCCCTAACGCCAGGCCTGGCCAGGCTTTGTCTGGGCGTTTGGGCCATAAAGCCTGGTCCCTGGTCCGACCCAATCCGAGTTTTGAAGATTTTAAGTGTTTTCCGGTTTGAATAGAAGTCTCATACACGTTTAGAATTTGTCCCAAACATATAAATAGACCCAAAAACACAACTTGAAAGGGGGATGCCAATAGAGACAAGAGGAGCTTGTGGAATACTACTCAGCAAAGCAAAACATTGATTTTTACATCCTTTATTCATTACTCT
>ML331403.1:721-53291 GCA_005239505.1 Nicotiana paniculata
GGGGAAACCACAACCTTAGATCTTTATTGCAATTGTTTACACCTTAGCGTAGTTAATCTTTAGTTTTAATCTTTAGTGTTAGTAATTTAAATAACATCAAGTGACAGTTGAGTATTCTAACAGCTTGCTTGATACGTAAATTCCCTGTGGGATCGACTCTGGGCATAATACCCTGGATTATATTTGTAACATCCGCGTAGTCTTTTATTAGACATAGTTGAGCGTGATCATTCCCCTTTTTCTTTTACTAGTTATAGATCTAGAACAAACTAAAATTTTAACTAGGAATTCCTCACAGATGGCGCCAAATTATTTGACCAAAAAATATAAACCTTTGGTTAAACTAATTAAATTTATGTAATGAGGGGTTATGCCTAGTTAATAATAATAACTTCATATCTACAATTGATCTACGTGGATAATGATGAACGGTGTTAAAAGAGAGTTAAGTGTAATGTGTATTTGATGTTTCAATATCAATAATGGAAGAGAAATACCAAGCATTAAATAACAATAAATGATCCTAAAGTAAATGAGGAGAATGATTCACCCAATATTGAATAAGGTGGATGATTCCTCCTTCTGACAATGATGAATGACAGACAAATATAAGAATATCGGGGCCTTTCTCGGATCTGATGAAAAGGTGTAAAATAATCAACAATCGAATCTCTTTAGAAAGGTTGTGTTTGTATTTATCTAGAGAGGTCTACTTTATCAAGAATGTTTTTATCAGAGAATATCACATGCCTTTTAACTTATCTCTCTTTCTATCTATAGGGATATGCCCCCAATTAACCCTAAAAGTACAAGTACAAAGAATATCCAACGAAATATTCTCTTAAAGATCCTATTACTAAACTAGTCGTTGCTGCTTCTTGTGATACTTGACCTCGGCCATGATTGACTGCTCGGCGATGAGTCCTATTAGTTTCTAGTTGACCTCGGTCAAGTTACTTTTGGTAGCACCATTTCGTGTTGAGTGCCCTTAGGCAGATTTTGACCCATACAGTACTATCTACCATCCCTAATTTGTTTCTACCTAAAAGTGCTACACGCATAGATCTATACTAGATAGAGTAATTTTCAATACATGTCAACTGAAATGAAATGATTTAAATGCCGCTAACATCAACTGGAGAAAGAAACAAAAGATGGTTGTAGTCATTTCCTGCATTTCCTGCGTTTGGAATCCATTGCCAATTCAACTATTCCCCTATAGTTGAATCTCCAGAGGACTGATTAAATTGCTCTCCGATTGAACCTATTTCAGCTCAAGAAAAACTCAAGAATTTCAAGAAACGAAAAATGTGATTAACAATTGTGAACGCAACCAATTCTCTAGCTAGAATATCTAGCGAGATTGCTCTGATACCGTGAGATAATTTGAAGAACTGTAAATTAGGAATGAACATTAATTGATGAAGAAGATAGAGTAGTAGAAGATAGAAGTAGAAGAGAGAGATAAGGTGTATTTTTGTTATATTCTCTTGACCGTAAGAATACACTTACACGCACATATATAATATCTAAATTCTTAACTACCTTAACTTAGCTTCCTAATAGTGGTTAACACTGTACATAGGAAAAATGACTAAAATAACTTTCTATAATTATCACTTAATTCTCTCAACTGATAAACCCATTAGCTTTTGCTTAAACTTATATTTGTATTAGAAAATTTATTAAATTTGTTAAAATATTTAATTGCGAACCCAGTAACTAAAATGAATTGTGGTCCAATGATAAGATCAGAACCCATAACTTTTAAATCTTGACTTTGTCTCTGATCCAATGCAAATTAAGGAAAATTATTTATTTTCCCTTTGCTTGGATTGTTAGAGGAAATGAGAGAAATTAAAATTGTACTACAATCTTTTCCAATAAAAAGAAGAGACAAATAAGTTGCAGTAAAGAGGAAAAAGTTCTTTGCATCTTTATTCCTATCCTCCTATGTTATACAAACTAAGCAACTAGTAGGAGAGACTGTGGGATTTTAGATTGTATTTTCTTGTCATTTGTTATTCCAAATAAAAAGATAAACAATGTCGTGAATAGATATGCCTCCCGTTTTTTAATTTTCCCCACACGGAAGAAATGAGCAAATAGCCACTTTTTCAGACCGCTAATTGATATTGTTGTGTTAAAATTATTTAATATTTACCCTATTTTTAAGGCAAAAATAAAATTTGAACAAGAATGCCCCAAGTATAACACGAAAAAATTCCAGAATTTTTCTTTTGGAGTTTGAAGATTCGGGAGTTTGAACTGCACATTTGAAACTTCAGGATTTTTTCAAACTCCAAGGCATTATAAAAATATTGTATTTTACCTTGCTGGAGTTTCGTATTTTACCAAGGATAGTTTTGTTCAAATGTTAATTTTATCGAACAAAAATATTTTTTTTTTGGATTAAACTGCAGATGGTGACTGAATAATAAAAAGCAGTGAAGTATATAAATAATTCTCAAAAGTGGATAGTATTGAAGTTTTGTCCCTTCTTGCCCATTGGCAGAATTTCAAATTTAACAAGTATCTTCCTTCGCTTGCCCCGTGAGCAATACATTTAACTTTTTACTTTGAGATTCTGCTAATGGGGCAAGAAGATCTAAAACTTAAAGACCATCCAAAAGGTATCATATTCCTACAATTTTTTAATTTGAAAATTTGATAATCCGAGCTAATTTTTATGTTTACTAGTATTTGGTATGGTATGACAACATACTCACATAATTAGCATAAAACCCCTAGTTATAAATATTGGCACTAGGTAGCCAATAAATATATATCACAACAATAATACGTAATATCAAAATGTGTATCCAAACTCTTATTTTCCTTCTTTCTGTATATCAAAATGTATATTAAGATTTAATTTTTCTTCCTTGTATATCTAAAATATGAAATTATAAATATAGTTGCATAAAAATTATTATTGTCTCTAATGTATATCAAAATGGAAATAATTTGTATTGTTTGTATATCGTAGTGCATAACCCATCAAATTACCAAAATATATATTACAAGTTTATTCCTTCTTTATGTATATCAAAATGTATATTAAAATTTAATTTTTCTTCTTTATATATATAAAATATGAAATTATAAATATAATTGCTTAAATTTATTGTTGTCTGATCACGCCCAATTATGCCTTATAAAAAGGACAAAGCGGTCGTTGTCAACATATTCCGGGTATTAAGCCCAGAGTAGAATCCCACAGGGTTACCAATCACAGTTATCAGACACGCTTAATTCCACGTACTCAACTTTCAAGATATTTGGAATAACAATAGGTAGTTTTTCTACTAACTATTACTTTATGAAACTAGATTAACTAAGAGCTAACTAAGAATGGGCTGTAAACATTAATGAAAAGGATCTAAGGTTATGATTTCCCCTATTGACGGAATCTCATTCTGCTATGTTTCATATAAATTCACCTAATTGTCTCTATCGATCATGAACACTCTTCCTACCGTAAATCTCTCCCGAGTAGTTACGCAAATTTACTAGACATACTCTCCCGAGTTACGCTAGCTGGCTTTTTGTTACAGCTCACTTAGATCGCACCCAAGGTTTCGTTATCCCTAATCCCCCCTTTAAACCCTAGGTTATTGATTCCTCACATACTTGGGGAGTGATGATGTTCAACAACTACCTAAATATGCACTCTCTCCCGAGTAATACATACTAAATAGGCACATCCAATTGAGAATTTTTTCAATTAACTTCAACAAAAACTTAGTTGAACAAATAGAGATTAAAACTTGGCAAATCTATATTAATATAGCAAGGGGTTCATCCTTCAAAAAGTTTCATCAAAATCTTAGACTAAATGTTTAGCTACTCATAATAAAATAAGATAAAGCAATAAAATAATTCATGATTCTCAAAATACTGATAAAAGAAGAAGATGAAAACTCCAACCGTGTCTTGATCTTTATCCCACTTGTTCTTGCCTCCAAAATAAGTCTAAAAACAAGCTTAACCTTGACTTGGGCGAGTTTATTGAGTTTATATATGGCTAGGATAAGTCTCCCACGTTTTGCACTTAAGTCCCTAAATTTTACTGGCTATTTCCAGGTCGACCGCGGCCGCGAGTTAACCGCGGCGCGACCGCAGTGGATTATGCCCACACTATTTTTCTCCTTTGTCCACCGCGTTCCAGTCGCGGTCCAACCGCGGTCGCGGTGGACTGTTGCCCAGTTTTTTCTAGCCTTTTCTTGCGCGTTTTCATCCGTACTTTTCTCGTTTGGCCTTGTGTCTACATATTTGATTCCAAAACACTCCATGTTATATTCCAACTCTGAAGTAACTCCTGCAAAGCACAAAAACCTTAATTAGAGCATTTTGTTATCATTTAGCACTTAAAACATCAATAAAGCATGGTTAACTTAGAGCATAAATAACATCTACATCGCATAATATAGGCTACTATCAACACCCCACACTTAAATCGTTGCTAGTTCTCTAGCAACAAAACCATACTCTATAGGCCTAATCATCACAAGGTAACTTTCATACTCCTTGCACCAAGAACAATTCAAACTGGTAGTCTACTTCAACATAACATCCAAACCTCAAGAGTGGACTCTCTCTCTAGCCACGCAATGTCCCTAACGGACTTTCCTACTCTAAGTCAGAGGTCCAAACTTACCTTCCTTTCACGAGTCAAGTGCCTACTCACCACAAAGAGACTTATATCAAAGTTATGACAATTCACACACTGAGGAATTCAAACATGTAAAATTTTGCTCACCCTCAGAAAGAAATTCCCATGCCACATAAAACGCACCATAGGCTTGCCCTTAGTGTAATACTCAACTAATCGAGCTCCTTTAGTCTAGAATCAAGTAGGACTTTATTTGGTTGTAATGTAGGGTGCAGGACAGGTGATATATATATATATATATATATATATATATATATATATATAAAAGAGTGGTTACACCTTCCTAAGCACTTTAATACATTTTTTTCACATTTTAGCCCATACTTTTGTCAAACCATTATTCCACATTTTCATCATTGTATTATACCCTTTACTTCTTTAAGCACACTTTTTCAAAATCCACCACCATTTGAGACTTCATTCTCTCTCTTTTTTTTCCAGTCTCGGTGGCTTCTAGTATTCATTATCACATTGTGCACCTTTATCTAGATTCTCTTAGTTCCACTCAAAAGCCCAACCAACCACCCCACACTTTCACTTTTCCATGTTCGTCACAACTCAAGTGCTTCTAGGAGGTGATAGGGTTCAAAAGATAGTCAATTCAAAAATTGGGTCAGGCTTGTAATGCGGTTGCCAAAGAAAATAAGATTACAGGCTCAAAGGAATTAAATATGGTATATACAATCAGGTGGGTAGAAACGTATATAAATATGTTCAACAAAGAAACATCTATATCATTTTCTAGACCAATCAAAGCTACCATTTCGCTTCGTACGCACACAGGGCAAGTTCTAGGCATTGAATGTTCGCACAGAATATACAAAAGTCTCACTCACACATGGCACATGACTCAGTCAGTTCGGATCATCAGACACTCTACTCAAAGTATTTTCAGCCAAATCAAGAACATGCAATTTAAGCCTTTCTTGCTAGAGTCGACTAGTGAGCCTAAGTGTCATGTTAAGGCAATCAGTATTCAAGGTACTACGGAGTTCAGGGATCCTCTTTCTATTCTTCCCTCGCCCAAGACTTCCTAATCTAAAAAAGAAAAACTAACGACACCCAGTTCAAATGGAAACCCTTGGAAAAGAACCGTGGTTTAAAGAAAAACCAAGGGGGAGCTGGTACACTACTTAACAAAAGAAAATCTTTTTGTTATTTTTTTTGTTCGACTTAAGACCCTCAAGAGACCCGTCGAGAGGTGTCCGTCTTCGAGCCAAGCCAAAGTTAATTAATCAACAAATCAAAATATCAAACAAACCAAAATACTACACAAACTATACAAGTGTACAACAACAACAACAACCATCCCCCACCCCACACTTAAAAACTTGGCATGTCCCCATATCAAAGAATTAAAGTAAAGTAAGGGGAGGGGACTTCCTTGGTGCTTAGTCTTGATCGAAGATGGTGCCAGGATCGAGGTGACACGCTCGACCTAATGCACGGAGCCAGCCCATGATCTTTTTCTTGGACCTAGCACTTTGGGTGGCCAAATTGTCAACTCGAGCACCCAGCTCATTGACTGAAGTGCGTAGGCCGGCCATATCTTGCTCCAAGGCTGTCATCCGGGTATGTCAGTGGGCCTGTGATGGGCCCGCTTCATCAGCAAACCGGTGGGGAAGCAACATGCATAGCTCCCTCATCATCATCATCATCATCATCAGTATCATCAGCATCCTCATCAGCTACCACAGGTTAGTCCTTCCTAACTGTGATTTTACTAGCCCTGAATGGGGCTTTTAACTGCAATTTCCTATCGTAGATAGGGTTTGCCGGAACTCGTGACGCACGGCACAGCCGGGTGACCAGAGAAGGGAATTAGAACCATTTGCTTGCCTCTGTGGACTGGATGAACATTTTATCTTGAATGAGCCGGGCCACGTCAAAGTCATGGTGGTTGACAAAACACCAAATCGTCGCTGCTCTTGGCGCACTAACATCTGTTGTATTGTTGGATGGAACTAGACGGTTGTTGATGATCGTTAGCCAACACTTAAATTCCCAATTGAGAGATTGGGAGTTCAATGTCATTCTTGTCTTGATCCATATTGGCTCTCTACCAGCAACATAGATAGTTTAAACCATTAAGTTCCAAGTGACCGGTGGTCTCTGATAATCCTGGTAGTAGTCTATATCTCCGGTGAAGACCGACAACCTGTACACCCAGTGGATGGCCCAAGAGACGCATTCACCGGGGTGTTTCATACTGTGACTACTCTATCGACATGGTCCGGGCAGTTAGCATAGACTTCCCTGACCATCATAATATTGACCTCTTCCGGCTCATCAAAGAATACGTCCAGTTGACGTCTCCTCAACTCGTCGTAAATCTGTGGGCCTTCAACTCTTAATGCATCCCTCTCAATGTGCACTTCAGGCACCAACTTCCTAGCTGATTTTGCATTATATCTATCTTGAGCCGCTTTGGATACAAAGCGGGTGTTGTCAAACTAGCTCGAACTCGCCTGAGCTCGAGCTCGGGATGAACCACCTGACCCACTGGCCGATGCACCTGTGGCACGTCTTTTCCTGTATTGATGCATTGTACCTGACAAATGAAGGTCTACTATTAGTCAGGGTTTGAGATGTGCGAACCTAGAGTGGTTACTCAGACTTCACCACCACTATGGTCACATTAATAAGTATAGCTCAATGGGGAAATTTCACAACCACCTAGTGTGCAGTGAATAATTATTTCATAAACTTAGCCCGTGTAAGTACAAATTCTCCCCCAAATCAACCACAATCACTACACAACCTCCACCATACCACAATAAACTTCAAACAACAACATCATGCTATTTCTACTATATTTTACACATTACCAACTAAAAAGAAGAAAAGAAACCAAAAGATTTTACTCTAAATACTAAAACACTTCTATAATGACAATTGCAAAAGAGAAAGAAAGAAGCATAACATACCAGGGAGTTGTAGAGTTGAGAGAGGGGAAAATGAGGAGAATTTTGGGTGGAAGGGAGATTGGGGAAGAGGGGGCTCGGATGTGTGTGTGTGTGTGTGTGTGTGTGTGAAAGGGAGAGGGGTTTGGGAGAGAAAGAGGAAAAGAAGAAGAAGAGGAGGAGGAGGCATGGGATTAGGGATTTAGAGTAGGAAGGTGTTTGGGGAAAGTAGGGGGCGGGGGGCGGGTAGGGGGTGGGAGTATTTTAAGTTAATTTAGAAAAGAAAAAGAAAATAAAAAAAAATTACACTTACCTGGTGACCGGAGGCAGAGAAGTATTAATCCACCGAGGTCGGTCCGCGCTCAGACCGTAGTTGCGGTGGACCGCGACAGAGTTAGTGTAATCCATCATGTTCGTTTCGCGCCCTGACCACGGTCGCGATGAAACCAAGCAGAAATAGTGTATTTCACCGCGGTCGCAGTGACGTACTTCTGGAATTTACTTGTTTTTTATCACGTTTTTTACCTTTCCGGAGTTGGTTCTTGGCCCCAACTTCTCCAAATATGCACCAATATTCCCCTATACACTAATATTTGGGTTAGTATCATACACATTAAGTACAACAACAAAGCAAAAGGTAAAAACAAAAGAAAACATGGGTTTCCTCCCAAGAGGCGCTTGATTTAACGTCGCGACACGACGGAGATGAGCGTGTTTAAGGCTCGCTCGACCTTAGGGGCTCAGTCAAATGAATCACTGACACGTCCTTGACTTCATCCATGCCCACATATGGTTTCAACCTGTGTCCATTGACTCTAAACGTGAGAGAGTCATTTTCTGAGGAAATCTCTATGGCACCCGAAGGGAGTACTTCAACCACGCGAAATGGCCCAGAACATTGTGACTTGAGTTTATCCGAAATAGCCTTAATCTTGAATTATACAGCAACACCATATTTTCTGGTTTTAAAATTACGTTCAACAATATGCTTGTCGTGCAACCTCTTCATTCTTTCTTTGTATAGCCTTGTGCTTTCAAAAGCAAGGTGACGGAACTCATCCAGTTCGTGCAATTTCGTGACTTTATTCGTACCCGCAACTTCTATGTCTAAATTCAGTTGTCTCAGCGCCCACCACGCTCTATGTTCTAACCCTACTGGTAAGTGACAGGCCCTTCCAAACACCAACTTGTATAGCGACATGCCAATAGGTGTTTTGAAGGAAGTTCTATAGGCCCAGAGTGCGTCATCCAATTTTTTCACCCAATTTGTTCTTGTCGCATTCACCGTTTTGGTTAACACACTCTTTATCTCTCAACCTACCCATTGGTCTGAGGATGGTATGGAGTTGCCACTTTGTGGCGTACATCGTATTTCGCCAGTAATTTCTCAAATGCTCGATTGCAGAAGTGAGTGCCTCCATCACTGATTATGGATCTTGGGGTCCCGAAACGGGTGAATATATTCTTCTTCAAAAACCCAATCACCACCCTTGCATCGTTGGTGGGGAGTGCTGCAACTTCCACCCATTTGGACACATAATCTACAGCAACACGTATGTACTTATTGCCATAGGAACCGACGAAGGGACCCATGAAGTATATTCCCCAAACATCGAACACTTCAACCTCCTGAATTGGGTTCATGGGCATCTCATGGTGATGGGAAATGTTCCCAGTTTGCTGGCATTCATCACAACCCTTGACCCATAGATGTGCATCCTTAAACACAGTTGTCCAATAGAACCCGACTTCTAGAACTTTCGCGCCTGTCCTTACTCCTCCAAAATGTCTGCCATATGCCGATGAGTGACATGCCTGCAAATCAGAAGATTGATATATCTCGGGGACACACCTCCGGATCATATTGTAAATCCGAAATAGATAAGGTTCATCCCAGTAATACATGCGGCAGTCACGGTAAAATTTTTTCTTTTGGATAAAGGAAAAGTCATAGGGAACTATACCGCTTGCCATGTAGTTTGCAATGTCTGCATACCATGGAACTTCCTCAAGGCTTGTGGCGAGTTGTTGCTCGTCTGGAAAGGTTTCCAGAATATCCTCTACCTCAACTGATTTTTCATCTCCTTCCAGTCGTGATAAGTGATCAGCGACTTGATTTTCTGTGCCCTTACGGTCACGGATTTCCAAGTCGAACTCTTGCAGCAGCAGCACCCAACGAATCAGGCGCGGTTTTGACTCCTTCTTTTCAATTAGGTACCTGAGAGAAGCATGATCAATATATACAATTACCTTTGATCCAATCAAGTACGATCTGAACTTGTCAAATGCAAACACCATAGCCAACATCTCTTTCTCTGTTACAGTGTAGTTCAGCTGCGCTCCACTCAAAGTTCTACTTGCGTAGTAAATTGGGTGCATTATTTTATCCTTCTGCTATCCTAACACTGCTCCCACTACGTAGTCATTTGCGTCACACATTAGCTCGAATGATTGCTCCCAGTCGGGGGCAACAATGATGGGTGTTGTGACTAGCTTCTTCTTCAATTCCTCGAATGCTCCCTGCAATCATCAGAAAAAACAAAGGGGTGATCCTTTTCTAACAATTTACACAGAGGGTTAACAATTTTTGAAAAGTCCTTTATGAATCTCCGGTAAAAATCGGCGTGTCCGAGGAAGCTCATTATCGCATTGATTGATGTGGGAGGTGGAAGCTTTGCTATTACATCAACTTTAGCACAGTCCACCTCAATGCCCTTGCTTGATACTAGGTGTCCCAAGACTATACCTTCTTGTACCATGAAATGGCACTTTTCCCAATTAAGTAACAGGTTAGTCTCAATGCACATTTTCAAAACTCATGTCAGATTTTTAAGGCACTCATCGAATGAGTTTACCACCACTGAGAAATCATCCATGAACACCTCCATTATGTCTTCTACCATGTCTATGAATATGGCCATCATGCACCTTTGGAATGTGGCGGGTGCATTGCATAGGCCAAAGAGCATCCTCCAAAAAGCAAAGATCCCATAAAGGAATGTGAATGAGGTCTTCTCTCTGTCCTCTGGTGCGATGGAGATTTGATTGTATCTTGAGTACCCATCCAGAAAACAGAAGTGGGACCTCCCTGCTAGTCTGTCAAGCATATGATCAATGAAGGGAAATGGGAAGTGGTCTTTCCGGGTGGCTAAGTTGAGCTTCCTGTAATCCTTGCAAATTCTCGAGCCTATGACGATTCGTGTAGAGATCAGTTCATTTTATAATTTTTCACCACCGTCATTCCACCCTTTTTAGGAACACACTGCACTGGGCTAACCCAGTTGCTGTCAGAGATGGGGAAGATGATTCCCGTATCTAACCACTTAATGACTTCTTTCTTCACCACTTCCTTCATATTGGGGTTCAGCCTTCTATGGTGTTCTCTGAAAGGTTTGTGCCCGTCTTCCTGTAGAATTTATGCATACAAAATGTCGGGTTGATCCCCTTAATATCTTCCATGGTCCACCCAATGGCAGTCTTGCACTCGGACAGTACTTGCAAAAGTTGTTTTGCCTGCACATCTAACAAACTAAATGAGATAATAACAGGTATGTGCAGTTAGGTCCTAAGAATGCATACCTGAGATGGGCGGGCAGTGGCTTCTACTCCAGCTTGGGTGCTTCTTCTTTGGATGTCTTGGCTGGAGGAGTTTCCCTTTTCTCTAAGTGTAGGGGCTCGAATTCGAGTGATCTCTTCCAAAAACCCTTGCCCTCAAGAGCAAGCACCCATTCCGCCAATTCTTCACCATTCACCTCCTCTAAATTCATCAAACATGTAGCTAGAGGATCCTCAATGTTTAAGGTCTCATCATCCTCTTCTAGGATTACATCCACGGCATCAATTAAAGAATAATTGGCGAATTGACTTGGTCGCCTCATAGATTTCTGCACGTTGAACGTTATCTCTTCATCATTTAACCTCATCTTGAGCTCTCCAGTTCCCCGTGGCCAAGAATGGCCTTCCCAAGATTATGGGAATTTCTTCATCCACCCTACAGTCCAAAATACAAAGTCTGCAGAGAACACAAATTTCCCTACTTGTACCAACGCGTCATCTAGAATACCTGAGGGCCTCTTTACAGTTCTGTCATCCAACTGAAACAACATAGACGTGGGTTTAGCTCGTCCAGTTCCAAGTCTTTTATAGATAGCTAGGGACATAATATTTATGTTTTCCCCTAAATCACAAAGTGCCTTGGAAAAAACAAAGTTACCTATGGTGTAGGGAATTGTGAAACTCTCTGGGTCTAACAATTTCTGAGCAACGGGTCTTGTTACAACAACACTGCATGTCTGAGTTAGAGTCACTGTGGCCAAGTCTTGGAAATCGAACTTGCGGGACATCAAGTCCTTCATCGTTTTTCCATAACTAGCATTTCTTTTAAAGCATCGATCAATGGAATATTTACCTGAATTTGTTTCAACATGTCCAAGAACTTCTTGTACTGATCATCTTTGTGATATTTGGCTAGTCTCTGTGGGAATGGTGCTGGAGGTCGCTTCTTTTCTGTGATTTGGGCTTCCTCTTTTTCAGGCGTTGCCTCCAATACCGGTTCCTATGTTGTCTCAACTTCTTTCTCAGCCTTATTTTGTTTGATGTCATCTTCCTGTGCATGTTGCATTGTCACCTCAGTTAGTCCTGCTGAGTCATCTAGCTCAATGGGCACTGGCACATGTGTCTCAACAGGTCTGCTTTCTCGAGCCCCCTCTTGCTCCAAGTCCAGGTCTATACCATTACGTAGACTCTATGCCATCAGCTGCTTCGGTCCATGATCTTTTGGATTTACCTGAGTGTCTGCAGGTAATGTCCCATGAGGACGATGATTCAGTGACATCGAAATCTGACCCATTTGGAGCTCAATATTTTTGATAGCTGACTCGTGTGAATCTACTCTTTCACTTATGTTTGCATTAGACCCAATCACATGTTGCATCATTGCCTCGAGCCTACCGAACCCGTCTTGCTATCTCCCATTATGTTGCTGTTGAGTTGGATGATACCCCTACTGTTGATTCTGGTTGTGATAGCTCTGTGGCCTTTGGTAAGGTGCCATATTACCCTGTGGTGGCATGGCCCCCATGTTACTGTGATTATGCTACTGTTGGGATGGCCTGTATTTCTTATTCTACTGCCCTCAATTCTGACCACCTGGTCTCTGACCCCCATAGTTGGACACAAAATTCATGTCCTCAGGATAGTGTTGGTGATCCCCCTCAACGCTCCATTGGTTACCAACTGGCTGACTGATGCAAGATGTACAAAGTCCTCCATTGGTTGTATCAACTATATGCACCTTTTGTTTCTGACCTGCCTCTTCCACCTTTTTGGTGAGGATGCTCGTTTGTGTCATTAATGTGGCCATATTTTCAGCAAGACAGTTCGTTGGATCTAACGCCACTGAGTGGACCACATGAGTGATGGGTGCGTTTCTGTTTTTCCACCCTGAGTTTTGATACATCTTGTTGAGCAAGATCTTGCTCTCTCTGAACGTTTTACTCAGGAATGCACCACCAACTGAAGCATCAACATTAGCTTTTAGACTATCTGCCAGTCCCATGTAAAATCTCTGCCCCAATATCTGCTCAGGAATACCATGGTGTGGACATACAACCAACAACCTTTTAAATCTTTCACTCTTGCAATGTTTATGTTGGTTTTTGTCTGAAGCTCAATATCTCATCAATTTGTTGAGCAATCTTGTTGGGAGGATGAAATTTGTTCACAAATTGCTTGACCAACTCCTCCCAAGTATTTATGGAATTGATGGGGAGTAAATTTAGCAAAGTCTGGGCTGCTCCTGTCATTGAGAATGGAGACAACAACATCTTTATTGCTTCCGGAGTCGCGTTGTGTTGTCTTTGTGTTTGGCATATTGACAGGAAATTCTTCAAGTGTTGTTGGGGATCTTCAATGTATGACCAAGAGAATAGTCCCTTATTTTTCAACATATGCAACATATTGTTTGTGATTTGGAATGAATCTTCCTGTATCTACGGGACTACTATCGCTGTGGCCAAATTGTCTATCGTGGGTTGTGCCCAATCATATAAAGCAGCCTTTGGCACAAGAGGCCCCAATACCTGCAAATTTGGGTCTTCCACGCCATCCCCAATATTTCTGTTGTTCACCAGATCTGCCATGTCTGGTTCAAATTGTTCAGTTGAGTTTTATTTTTTCTTTTCCGGTTGGCCCGATTCGAGGCCTTGAAAACTTTCTCGGGATCTGATAATGCTTCAAACACTTCACCAGTTCTCGATGAGTTTCTAGACATACACTTGTAACCACCAAGTTCGCAAACGTTAAAATTCAATATATTGATTGAAAGTAAAGAAAATTGATTACACTAAGAATTTTTGTACTTCTTTCAACTGTAATCGATAACACTGTTAATTCCCCGGCGACGGCGCCAAAATTTGATCACGCCAAACTATGCCTTATAAA
This sequence comes from Nicotiana paniculata, assembly GCA_005239505.1. NCBI lineage: Eukaryota > Viridiplantae > Streptophyta > Magnoliopsida > Solanales > Solanaceae > Nicotiana > Nicotiana paniculata. The sequence goes on from ML331403.1 coordinate 14,741, forward strand.
AAGGACTAAGCGATTCTTGTCAATATATTCTGGGTATTGAGCCCATAGTCGAATCCCACAGGAAATTAACCTACCAATCACAGTTAATTCCACGTACTCAACTTCCAAGATATTTTGAATAACAATAGGTGATTTTTCTACTAACTATTTGTAACGACTCGGTCGGTCGTTACGTAGAAATTGCATTATAATTACTGCCATCGCCTCGTCATAGCTTGGTTAAACTGTTCTTGATGTGTTAGGGTTGGTAGGCTTGGAATTGGCATAATTATAATGAGAATTTAGTCACTTAGCCTTTAAAAATAGCCTTAGAGTTAGAAAAGTCAACTGAGAGTTGACTTATTGGTAAACGACCTCAGAATGCAGATTTAATGGCTCGGATAGCTTCGTTAGGTGATTTGGGACTTAGGAGTGTGTTCAGAATATTTTTGTGAGGACCGATGTAGAATTAGGCTTCAATTGGCGAAAGTTAGTTTTTGGTAATTCTCGGTCGGTAGTGGAAATTAGGCTATCGGGGTCAGAATGGAATTCTGACAGTTGGAACAGGTTCATAATGTCATTTTGGATGTGTCTGCAAAATTTCAGGTCAATCGGAGTTGTTTTGGATAGTTTCGGCATCATTGGTGGATTTTAGAAATTTCAAAGTTCTTAGGCTTTAATTTGATGTGATTATGGTGTTTTGATGCTATTTTTAGTGTTTTGGGAGTGCAACTAAGTTTGATGATAATATATGATATGTTCGTATATTTGGTTAGGGTCCCGAGGGGCTCGGGATTGATTTCGGATGGTTAACGGGAAGTTCGGAGTTGGAAATATGCAACAAATCTACTGCTGGTGCACCATTGCTGGTGTGGTCGCACCTGCGGAAGGAGGACCGCATGTGCGAGGTCCGCAACTGCGAAGACCTTGTGCAGGTGCGGATTTGGCCGTTCGTGAAGGGGTCACAGGTGCGAAAATTGAGGGTTTAAGTCATATGCGGAGGTGCGCACTTGGGACCGCAAGTGCTGGTCCGCAGGTGCGCTAGCGCAGGTGCGGATATACCTCGGCAGAAAGTATAAAAAGGAGACTTCGCGAATCGTAACCCTCTTTCCACCATTGTTGTGCGGGTTCCGAGGTTTTTGAGGGATTTTGAAGAGGGAAACGTTGGTGCATCATTCAGGTAAGCTTTTTGGACTCATTAACTCGATTGTAGGTGATTAAAGACTTTAATATCAGTGCTAAATTCATGAAAATCAGTAGAAAAGGGTGGAGTTAGGGCTTTATATTATGAGATCTTTAGGGGTCGATTTGAGGGGTCAAACGAACTTCGATTTTAGCATTCTTTATATGTACGGACTCATGAGAGGATGAAGAACGTTTTGGTATAAAAAATTTTGAGTTCCGAGATGCGGTCCCGGGGGTCGGGTTTTGGCTAATTTCGGGTTTTGAGCTAAATTTGATACTTTTCAATTGGAATTCATTCCTTAAACATAATTTGATGATATAAATCTGAACTTGGTATATTTGGAGCGCTCGGAAGTTGATTCGAGAGGCAAGCAGGTCGCAGAGTAGCTTTTCGGGCTAGTTTGAGGTAAGTAATGTCTTTAAATCCTGTCACGAGGGTATGAAACCCCGAATTTTGCATCCTTTCACGGAATTTGGAATGCAAAGATTGGAAAGTTGGAAATATATTCCTTTTTAGGCAACTATTGAGTTGCGAACCCGATTTTAAAGTCTATGCTTAATAGTATTGATATATTTTGATATAATTTGGTTTGTAAGCCATGTTTGGGGCCTAGTGCCGATCAGTTTACCCCTTGGGGGCTGTTTTTACTATTTTCCTCACTTGATATGTTATGATTTTCACTCAGTCTTTTCTTGATAATTGTTTTGACACTCAGAGTATTTTGCTATTATTTCTTGAAAAATGAAACACTATTTTGGGTCGAGAACCTGGTATAATGATGTCCCGAGTGGCATGTTGAGAGTGTCTGATTGAGTGAGGTTGGAGGTCAATATTGTGAGAATTTTGTGATATGAGAGAGGCCGAGGGCCAATATTGTAAGTGATTTATGCCATGATGTTGCTTGTTATAGCGCTTGGGCTGTAAGAGCCCCTCCGGAGTTTGTACACACCCCCAGTGAGAGCAGGTACCTACTGAGTGTGAGTGATGCCCGCGGAGCTGATATTGAGTGACTGTGAGATTGTCTGTTGGGCTGATACTGAGTGACTGTGAGATTGCATGTTGGGCTGATACTGAGTGACTGCGAGGTTGCCTGCTGGGCTGATACTGAGTGATGGTGAGGTGCTGAGGGAAATTGTTACGAGAAATGATTATGGCCCGAGGGGCAGAGTTATGATGATTTTACTGAGTTTTTGACTGTGATTCACTTCGTTTTTCAAACTAATTTCACTGAGAGTTTTACTGAGATATATTGAAATTATACTTGTTTCAAAGGTTTTCTGGAAATTGGTTTTCGAACTTATGTATTTGATGTATACTTTATGAAGACTTGATGTTTTACTGTTTTTGTGAATTGGTGTATCTGTGTTGTGTGTTTCGTATTTCTCAGACTGTGATTTATTTTCATTACTACTGAGTTGGCGTACTCATCATTACTCCATGTGCCTTTGTGTACAGATCCAGGTACCGGTTCGGAGCAGTAGCTGTCTTCGTTCATATCCAGCAGTCTACGGGATTTCGAGGTAGCTGTCCAGCATCCGCAGCTTCTTCATTTCCCTTCCTTTATTAGTATTAATATTTATTTCATAGACATTGATTAAGACATTAGCAGAGTTAGTTTTATTTCTTAGATGCTCGTGACCATGTTGACTCCAGTCTTGGGTGGATTGTTTAGAATGTTAGATTATTATTGGGGCGTAAAGACTTAAAGAAATTATTTTATGCTTTATTGTTGCTTGTTATTGATTTTTGAAACATTATAATAGAACGGATGGATAGTTATGTGATGGTTGGATAGCCTAGTTCCACGATAGGCGCCATCACGACATGTTAGGATTTGGTGCCGTGACACTATTACTTTATGAAACTAGATTAACTAAGAGCTAACTAAGAATGGTTTGTAAACAATAATGAGAAGGATATAAGGTTATGATTTCTCCTATTGACGGAATCCCCTCCTGCTATGTTTCATATAAATTCACCTAATTGTCTCTATCAATCATGAGCACTCTTCCTACCGTAAATCTCTCCTAAGTAATTACGACAATTTACTAGACATACTCTCCCCAGTTACTCTAGCTGGCTTTTTGTTACAGCTCACTAAGATTTCTCCCAAGGTTTCGTTATCCCTAATCCCACCTTTAAACCCTAGGTTATTGATTCCTCACATACTTCGGGAGTGATGATGTTCAACAACTACCTAAATATGCACTCTCTCCCGAGTAATACATACTAAATAGGCACAGCTAATTGAGGATCCTTTCAATTAACTTCAACAAAAACGTAGTTGAACAAATAGAGATTAAAACTTGGCAAATCAATATTAATATAGCAAGGGGTTCATCCTTCAACAAGTTCCATCAAAACCTTAGACTAGATATTTAGCTACTCATAGTAAAACAAGATAAAGCAATAAAATAATTTATGATTCTAAAAATACTGATAAAAGAAGAATATTGAAAACTCCAATCATGTCTTGATCTTTCTCTCACTTGTTCTTGCCTCCAAAATAAGTCTAAAAATAAGCTTAACCTTGACTTGGGCGAGTTTATTGAGTTTATATAGGGTTAGGATAAGTCTCCCACGTTTTGCACTTAAGTCCCTAAATTTTACTGGCTGTTTCCAGGTCGATCGCGGCCGCGAGCCAACCGTGGTGCGACCGCAGTGGATTATGCCCACATTGTTGTTCTCCTTTGTCCACCGCGTTCTTGCCGCGGTCCGACCGCGGTCGCGGTGGACTGTTGCGCAGTTTTTTCTAGCCTTTTCTTGCTCGTTTTCATTTGGACTTTTCTCGTTTGGCCATGTATCTACATGTTTGATTCCAAAACACTCCATATTATCTTCCAACTCTGAAGAAACACATGCAAAACACAAAAACCTTAATTAGAGCATTTTGTTATCATTTAACACTTAAAACATCAATAAAGCATGGTTAACTTAGAGTATAGATAACATCTACATCGCATAATATAGGCTACTATCATTGTCTCTATATCAGTGTATATCACAATGAAAATAATTGTATTATTTTTATATCGTAGTATATAACCCATTAAATAATAGATATACCAAAATATATAATACAAGTTTATTTTCTTCTTTATGTATGTCAACATGTATATAAAAAATTTATTTTTCTTCTTTGTATAGTGCAATATATAACACAAAATTCTTGTGAGAATATTATCTCAATTCTCAAAACTAAAGAGAAGAAACTTCCAAAATGTCTCGAGTCAAGTCCTCCCTGAGAGATCTCTACATCAGCTTTGTGCTTGATATTATTTCACCCATTGAATTAATTTGAAGCTTTTTTATTGATCAAGTAATTTTTTGTTAAGTCTTCGACACAGATTAGTCGTTGTTGTAAAATTTTGGCTATGGAGATTTCGTTGAAGGTCTTCAAGTCTGGTTTAAGGTTTCAGTCCAAATCATTGGTGCAATCCCAACTCTCAAGCTTTAATTGAACACCTAATCAATTATTTATTTCATGAAAGAGATAGGACAAATAGAAGAAGAAATATGGGAAGATAAGGAGAAGAAGATGACAAAGAGAGGTAGAGAGGAGGTTACAGGGGGAGAATAAATATGGGAAGTAGTTTTTTTTGAGTATTTGGCTACACAATACTAATTTTTTGGGGCTACCTTTGCTAAATGTAATTTAAGGCCAATTTGCAAATTTATATTGTATGTTGTCACGGGGTGACAATTTCTCTGGTGAAATTAAAAAATATTCAGATTTACAAGTGGTAATTGCAAAATAGCCACACTTTCTAAAGTAATTAAAATTTAACCACTTTTCATGTAAAGATAAATCTGAACGAAAACACTGTTCAAAATCCGGAAAATATTCCAGCATAATATACTGGAGTTCAAATATAATATACTGGACTTCCAGTATAATATATTGGAGTTCCAACATAGTATACTGGACTTCCAAAATATTATACTGGAGATCTAGTATAATGTACTAGAAGTTTATATACAGGTGCTCCAATCTCCAGTATATTATGTTATAACTTTCCGTGTGTAGGAATTCCAACATAATATGTTGGAGGTTTATACATAGGTGCACCAATCACCAGTATATTATGCTGAAACTTTTTATGTTGCAGCAAAATAGTGACTATTTTTCAATGAATTTACAAACACAGGCTATTTTTCAAAATAGCAGTCCGAAAACTAGCTAGCCCCAAATCCAATATATGGCCCAAAGGTAAAATAAGCCTTCTGTAATAGGTGAAGGAACATTTCCGCCCATCTACTAGACCCACGAATGAGAATGGTGGAGAACTGACCAACGGTTCCTGCGACTTTCAGTTCATAGGCAAAACCCTTGCATCTTTCTTTCTGTGTATGTAGCATTTGTATTTGTCGTGATTTTACACCCAAAGCAGGGCTTAACTTGGGCTCTCACCCATAACCATGTCTTCTACACTCGAAATCGAAGCTCGAGAGTAAGCTTCTAATTCTCTGTTTGTTTATATATGTCTGCATCATAAATATTATGCATGAATTTTAGAATTTAAAATGAGCCCTAATAATGCTGAATGAGTATTTTAATTGATGTAAGAGAGTAATGTGATACAGAAGTCTTATTTGTTACACATGGTGCCCCACGACTATAGAAATTTGCTTATATCTTAGTCAAACTAATATAGAGGGTACTATTATTACAGCTGCAATTTTTGCGTTGCTTTTGGTGAGGTTAAGCAAGGCACTATGTACAATATAGAAGACTTCTTTCAGCATTTGTGATGTATTTTTACCTTAATGCTAATCAGGATAAGCAAAATTTTTGTTATGTAGCACCTTGTGTAACAAGAAGATTCTTGCAGCGGCCGTTGCATTTCCCCGAGTTTTTGTGCACATTACTGGATAAATGCTGTTTTTGAAGTGTTGAATGTATAAGTAGCAGTTCTAACTAGTTGCGCCTTTTTTTTTTTTTTTGTTGATAAGTTGAGCCATTTGCTGTTAGGACCATTTTGCTTTCCCAGGAAGACCATTTTGCATTGTTCTCATTGAAGATGCTACCTTTGCAGACATATCAATTTGAAACAGCATAAGAGTATCTAATCCTTATTGTTGTATGTGAGAGATAATGTTATCTTTCTTTCTTACAGTGTCATTAAGATAGTTCTTCAATTCTGCAAGGAGAATTCTCTGCATCAAACTTTCCAGACATTGCAAAATGAGTGCCAGGTTTCTCTTAATACTGTGGACAGCCTTGAAACCTTCATAGCCGATATTAATAGTGGAAGATGGGATGCAGTACTACCTCAAGTTGCACAACTAAAGCTTCCGAGGAAGATACTGGAGGATTTATATGAGCAGGTCTGTACATATCATTCTTTCAAAGAAGCATTTTAGATTGTGCGTTTTATGCTTATTATCCTCTTACTTGTTTTTTTGTTTGTACTTGTTTTTTTTTTTTTTGTGTGTGTGGAATAAAAATTGCTTGAGAGTTGTATTAAAAAATGTTTAATGTGAGAGTGAATAGATTTTCGGTTGAATATTGTACTCTTTTCTTGTTTTAGCAAAACACATGCCATATTTTTCTTGTCTGGTTTCTTGTTTCTCTTGATAGTTCCATATCGCTGCTCTTTATTCAGATGAACTTTAGCTTGTCAGAAAATATTAAGTGCAAATATTTGCTTTGCTTTCTTGGTTTTCTCTGAAGTATTTGGTCACTTTTTTACCTCCTGACTCTTTCCGTTGCCTGATAGATTGTTTTGGAGATGATTGAACTTCGGGAGATGGATACTGCACGGGCTATTTTAAGGCAAACCAATGTGATGGGTGTCATGAAACAGGAGCAACCAGAAAGATATTTACGACTGGAACATCTACTAGTTCGGACTTACTTTGATCCACATGAGGTTAGAATCATCCTACAAAATAAATGATTAAGCTATGTGTGTCCTTTTTTTTTTGCGCCAGTAGATTTGAACATCCTCAGTGCTGTTGTTTGTTTTCTTCATGCATGTTATGTCAACTGGACAAGTATACGTGTTTTACTTTGATTCTACTTGTGTTCAACCTCCTGTTAGATCTGTTGGTGCGAAAAAATTGGCTTTCTTGTCTTGGTTGTCTGCTGCATTCTTAACGGCTTGAAGTTGTCTTGATACCCTTGACTTGAGGTTTGACTGGATGTTGCTTTTGACCTTGCATGCAAATGTTATATGTGCAGGCTTATAATGATTCAACCAAGGAGAAAAGACGTGCCCAAATTGCCCAAGGTTGCCAAAAATTGTACTTTGCTTAGATTGATAAAACATTTAGTTTGAAAAAAAATCTATAATGAAGGAATTTGCAATAAGTGTTCTACGCTGGTCTACATGTAGCACCAGAGCAAGTTTTATGAGAACAGCAGTTTCATTTCAGTACTCGGCGTAAACCAAATTTAGCAATCTGTCTTGATAGATGCATGGTGCCATGAAGAATGCAAAGCTCATTAGCATGTTAAACTCTTCAAAGAGAGATTGAAAGACTACCTGAGATGTGATTTGCAGTATAATCCCTGAGAGTAGTTTCTCTAAGGTTCCTGCCAAGTAAAGGGAAAATGTACTTTTCCTAAGGCCCACTACGTAAAAAGCTGCATCTTACTGTCTCTCCTATTTCTTTAGCCCACCAGATTAACATCTTCTTATTGCAATTCCTCCTATGATCCGTCTATAGTCTAATCTATGTGTTCTTTTAATATGTTATATTCTGAGATCTGTGTATCTTATCTGCATAGAAATGCCATTATACTGGTCCTCCGCGTCTTTATAATTTGTTAAGAAGTACAATTACAGTAATTCAACACTACTAAATAGGGCTGAGCAGTTGATGATATTTCAGGGTTGAAATGGTTGGAATATTGTAATGTCAATTATATGTACTTAATGCATAATTTGGTATTGATACACTTAAGATTATAACATATCTTCTTTGGCTGCATTGCAGCACTTTCCGCTGAGGTTTCTGTTGTTCCACCATCACGCTTAATGGCTTTGATTGGTCAAGCGTTGAAATGGCAGCAGCATCAAGGTGATATACAATCTCATCTTTAGATTTTCGATTGACGTGTTAGTAATGAACGTTAAACTTCTGAGAATTTTCATTTTATTGAAGAGTAAACAAACGTCGGTAATTTTTGAGGACATCAAAATTGATAGTTGCCTTTTATTTTCCTTACTCATAAAAGAAAATGGTAATTGTTCGTTGAGTTGTTAGGTTTGGCCAGTATTTCACGCACCAAAAAATGATCATCTGTGGAGAGATTACTTTTGGGCTCAATGAATTTATGCTCCTTCTCTGAATTCCAATTTCTCTTTTGCGGNGGTTGTTAGTTCTCAGGAACTCAGGTTTACTGCTAGTTCGTTAACTGCTTCAAATCCTTGGTTTAGTATTTACTTTTAACATATTGATGTTTGTGAACTAAGAGAGTACATCTTCTACCTACAATTATTACAAGATGATCATATTGGATTCTTCTAAGGCTATAAGGTTCATTCATAAGAAAGGCATCTTCCACCCGCAGTTAATAACAATTTTTTGATCTCCAAGTCCAAATGCTTGTCTTGAGAGAATTTACATATTGCATCAGTCAATCGTGAACATGCCTATTCTAGATAAAGCATAAATTTGTTAAAGAAGGATAAAATTCCCATATCTTGTGTCAAGTGTCTAATATAACTTCTAATGCTTCCTGTGGTGCGACTTTGCATAATAGGTGAATTAATTTCTTGCTTACATACCCCGATAATGACTTTGTATACCATGTATGTTATTTTCTTTTGGCTCTTTTCAGGTTTACTTCCACCTGGAACACAATTTGATCTATTCCGAGGAACAGCTGCTATGAAACAAGATGAAGAGGATATGTATCCGACAACACTCGGCCACACTATTAAGGTTTGTTGTATTACGTTAAACTCATATTTGTTTGCTGTTAGATGAAAACTGTGTGTTGCATGTTAGGGTGGTTATAACTTCATCAAAGAGCTTATGTTGTTGAAACATCAAACTGTCAGCGTTTGGAAATTGCTCTAGAAGTCCCTGTGAAATCAAAAACATGGGGACCTAGATTTATTCGGTTTATTTATTTATTTTGTTTGCTTTTCATTCTCATGTGAAACTGCTCTCAGCTGGTCAATCATCTTCATGCCCGTGTATCTCTCTGTTTTTCTTTTTAATGGTGTCCTCTGGTACCGGGCTTCTCGCTTAGATATGTGTGTCGAGCTTTTTTCCTAATCTCTCTCTGTTTGTTTCTTTTCAAGTTTATTTCTTACGTGTGTATTTTCCTGTGGATAACCATTGTTGTTTTGGTGAAACTATGTTCTATATTTTTCTCCCTAATATAAAACAAAATATTCTGTCCAAAGTCCAAACAAGTTCTCCTCAAAATGCAAAGAAGTACATGAAATCTCACGAAGACACCAAAGTATGATAATGGGAAACAGTTAGAAATCCTCAATGTTCTGATACGTGGGCATCCATGTTTGCTTTCTCGTCTTTTTCACCGTTTTCTTTGTAAATTTGACAGAAGTATACAAATAAATAAGAAAACTTGGAACACCACCCCTTTAGTGATTTGGTGGGACTATTACACTAGAATTTTTTAGAGCAAATTAAAGTCTGTTATTAGCATTAAGGACAGATGCATATCTTACTACTTTTATGGTGCAACGTGGCTGTTGCATATAGACACCATGGTGGGCTTCTTGAGCTCATTACATAGACACCATGATGATATCTTTGCTACTCAAGCTCATCCTCTTGGATGCATGCAACATTTATACTGTGCATGAACTAGGAAATGATTAATCTTGCCTGATATGTGCCGAGCTTTAAATTGGTAGGTGTTATTGCTTAGTCCTTGTACATTCGTTATACTATAGCACAGTCCAAATATTTTTTATAATATCTTTTCTGAGCTGTTTCGTTTTCCTTTCAAGCTTTCTCTCTTTTTTCCCTTTTCGGGAGTAATAAGGGGGTGTGAATAAGAAATTGAAAGATGATAATTTTATTTCTTTAGTGGATTTTGTGCTGCAGTTTGGGAAGAAGAGTCATCCAGAATGTTCTAGGTTCTCACCTGATGGACAATTCCTTGTCTCATGCTCAGTTGATGGATTTATTGAGGTATACTAAACCTAAGTCTCTCCGAACGCTCTCTTTTACTTTTCTTCATTTTCTTTTATTTTAATTGATGGTATAATGTTGATTCAAATTTCTTTTTATTTGTTTCACCAGGTATGGGACCACATAAGTGGAAAACTGAAGAAGGATCTTCAATATCAGGCTGATGTGAGTTATACATTTACTATTTCTTTCCGAGTTTCATCCTAATATTTTGGGTCTCAGTTTCTTGGAATCCTAGCATAAATCCATGGTTGTTTCATCTCTGTATGTTACTGTTGGTGCTTATGTCATTGCTGGAACATTTACTCCATTTGACAAGTGCAGTTGTGTAATTTCTTTGCTATATTTGCAGTGAAGTCTATTAATGAATAGAAGATATAGTATATCTCAGCTGTATGCAGCTAGTTGTCTTGTGAAATGCCTTAAGCAAGTCTTATCGCTTATCTACTTCTCCAAGATGTTCCTTCATAAATGTCAATACGCAAAGTTGTTTAAATCTAAATATTTGTTGTTTTTATAAAAGGGACGTCCGCTGTTTGTTACCTATAAATATAGGCTTATCTCTTTTTCCATGTTTTTCCCCCTTTTTTGGTTTTGGGGGGTGCGTGGGTGGGGGAGGAGGGGNGGGGGGGGGGTATAAGGGGTTTGAATCTCGCTTTTAGCATACCTAATCATATGGTTCAGCTTTCCTACTGGTGCTTTTGTCATTGTCTTTCTTTGATTTTTTTAATCATGATAAATTTCTTATTTATTTGGGTGTATAATTAATGTGGTAATATGACATCTTTATTGTTTTTAAATACTCATCAGGCTGTTTGGTGAAAAGAGAGTGGAATTGCCACTTTGTATTTTTGAATTTGTATCGTTTATCTTGCTGAGTTCCTGCATCTTCCATTTTTCTAATCTGCAGCTGTTTTGTATTAACCTGCGTATGTTAGGCGGATGATCTCTGAAAGAGGACTTGGTTATATTGATGCATTTGAATTTGTCTTCAACTATTGTCTGAACTTGTGATGTTAATGCATGTGGTGATTCTATTGTATTTTCTGACTTGCTGAATATTTATGTAGGAAACTTTTATGATGCATGATGATGCTGTCCTTTGTGTTGATTTTAGCAGAGACTCGGAGATGCTTGCATCTGGGTCACAGGATGGAAAAATAAAGGTAAAGGTTTAGTTCCTAATCTGCTCTACTCCATAAAACCTTTCTAATTCGTATTATCTTTGTCCTGCCAATTTGACCGCTGGGGGAACTGAGACACTTGAGGAAGTCTTGAGCAGTTTGTTTTGACATTGTTAGACTGTAATTGCACTTCAGATAAGTTTTATGTACATTTGCAATTTAATGCTGGCGCCCCGAATAATAACATGAGCATTGAAATGAAGCAATATATTCTGTTGCTTCATATGTATAATCATTCGAAAGCAGCTTCATAAAGGTCCGTAATATTTCCATAAAGATCCTTAAGTTTACTTATCACGAAAAGAAAAAAGATCCTAAACATTTGTAGGAGCAGGAGAAGGACTCCATAATCAATGAAAAGAGAGAAAGGATAAAAAAAAACCATAATGGCCATTTTTGCTTAAGCTTTACCTGTTGGATCAGAAGCTTTAATTAATGAATCAACTCAAGAGTCCAAGTTGTCTAATTTATGGCGCATCCTTCATATGCCTCTTCATACGACTTTATTTTAACCGTCCAAGTTGTTGCTGTGCAGCTACTTCTCTTTACAGTTTGTTACTCTTTGTTGTCTTCTGTTTTTTCCTCTTTTTGTTTTCCTATGTCAACATGTTAGATCTGGTTTTATCTTGCTAGTTCTTATGTTACTATGTGTGATAGGTTTGGCGTATAAGGACTGGTCAGTGCTTGCGCCGTCTTGAACGTGCACATTCTCAGGGTGTCACCAGTCTTGTCTTCTCTCGAGATGGAAGTCAGATCTTAAGCACATCCTTTGACAGCACAGCAAGGTTTTTATCCTTTGACCATTTGCTGTGATGGCATGTCATCACTATATGTTAGATATAGTGGTTTTAGCTAAATGATATCTCAGATGCAGTCATCACCTTCTCTCTCTTGGAAAAAGGGAAATAAACTGAAAAATATAACGGCTGCATAGCTATAAATTGTCTGCTGTTGGTCTTGGTTGGGAGAAGCATGCCTGATATCTCTGTTTCATCTGTTGTAGAATTCATGGTCTGAAGTCAGGTAAATTGTTGAAGGAATTCCGCGGACATTCATCTTATGTGAATGATGCTATCTTTAACAATGATGGATCTCGAGTCATCACCGCATCTAGTGACGGCTCAGTAAAGGTAAGATTACTGTCTGTCCAGGGATGACTGAGAGAAGCATGCCATATTTTTTTTTTCCAATTCTATTTAATTAGGGTTATCTACTCTATTCTGTGTGATAATTTGTCTGAGTTGCCTTAAAACAGGTCTGGGATGCCAAAACTACAGATTGTCTGCAGACATTTAGACCACCACCTCCTTTAAGGGTATTTGATTTGCTTGGGGCATATTACCAATATATTATTTATTATGTGTTAGTTTATACTTTGTTTTACAAGATTCTGTTTTTTGAACTTGTTTGCTGCTATTCTTTTTCTCCTACAGGGTGGTGATGCATCTGTGAATTCTGTCCATCTTTTCCCTAAGAATACAGATCACATTATAGTGTGCAATAAGACGTCATCTATTTATTTGATGACACTTCAAGGACAGGTAAGCATTGTTGTTTGTGGATCACTTTTCTTTCCCATTCTTTTGTTTTTTATTTTGGGAGATTTTCCCTTCGCATAGTCAGGGAAAGAGGTAAGGTCTGCGTACACATTACCCTCCCCAGACCTCACTTGTGGGGTTATACCGGGTTTGTTGTTGGTGTTGTATAGTCAGGGAAAGAGAAAGGAACAAATTGGGAAATGGAATCATTTTACACTAGCAACAGACACTTTTTATACTAATCGAAATCTCAAATTCGTTTTCTAAAAGAAAACATAAGGGCAATGGACTGAAGTGGAGTTTAATAGAAGAATTCAAATAGTAAGTGAACTTATGCTATGCAATTGTCATGTAGGTCGTTAAAAGTTTCTCATCTGGTAAAAGAGAAGGTGGAGACTTTTTGGCTGCTTGTCTATCACCAAAAGGAGAATGGATTTACTGTGTAGGTGAAGACAGGTATAGTTGAAATTTAAGTCCCTTGCTTTATGGAGTTTTGAGATTGATGCCATTATTTCTTATTACTACGGAAAAAGAAAAAGAGAGTGTGACTTTGTTATTACTTGGTGAACTTTGATTTTATTTCATCCTTGAAGATTTCTCTCTTCTCCTACATTTGAAACTTCAAGGACTTGCTGCTATAGATTTGTCTACGATTGAACTTAATTACTATATTAAATCATAATTGGTCGAGTTATTCTGAAACTACTACTGCTTTCTTTTATCTACTTTTGAACCGTCATTGCTTATTGTACAGTGGAAGATATCTTTTTCCCCTGCACTCAAAATGTGTCGGTTATGTGAGCTTTATTACGTTGTTGATATTGATATTCAATGGGGAAGGATTTATCCCATTTTTGCTGATGATGTGCTTTGTGCATTCCAACAGAAACTTGTACTGCTTTAGTTATCAGTCAAACAAACTGGAACATCTGATGAAGGTATGCTTTAATTCCGACATGAAGTTTGTCTACCACATGTTCTTTCCTTATTGTCACAGTACAAGTCATACTTGTAGAGTTAACACTTTGAGCTTGGTATTGTTATAAATCTCTCTTTTCTTTCTTTCCTTGTCTCACTCGCTTGCTCACTTAATCATTACTGGAACGTATGCGTATGTACCTGAGACGCACGTGTTCACATATGCGGATGCTGCCGAGGCTAAGTTCAATGTTTTTTTTTCGTTTGTCAAGAGATAAATAACAGTACCAAGAAGGATATTGATTTTTCTCTATGGCTCATCCTCCTCATGCCTTCATTCAAGCCAAGAGAAGGGGAACAATGATAACTTGCTGATGTGTTGTGCAGTTTTCAGTTTCTTACCTAAGATTTATACGAAAAATTAATGGATACCATGGATATTTTGGCTTAAAACATCTTATATTTCTTCTCATAATACCTCTTCAACCAACCTGCTAGCGAAATAAGAAAATGATAGTAGGTTAGTTAATTGATTTTGCGGTTATTTCTCTCTAATTTCATCCTCAGTTGTACCATCTTGTTTTTTTATTTTACCAAATCATATTTGTTTTAACCAACATTTAAGCAGTGATAATGGTATATAGACTATTTTCTTTTGTTTCCTCTTAATCCTCCCAAAATAATCTGTTGTACCATTAAACCTCTCCTCCCTTCTCAAACAACAGTAAACTTATCTGCCTCCTGCATTCACATGCACATGTTACATATACCATATTGCATATTGTCAGGTATGGATGTGAATATGTATTTTTTAATCAAGTGATATGGTAGTCATTCTCTGTTAAATTTTAGGTGGGTTTTTAGTGTTGTTGGCTTTAGGATCAGGATCTGTTTTATGGCAGGTACATGAAAAGGAAGTAATTGGTATCACTCACCATCCCCATATAAACCTTGTCGCCACCTATGGAGAAGACTGCACCATGAAGTTATGGAAGCCTTGAGGCATTCTTTGCCATGTTGATTTCGGTGTAGAAGTGGAAAAGGACAACTTTATGTATATGTATATTTATCTCTGTTTTTTCTTTCTTAAAACTTTAATCCATTCAATTAGATGCCTCGCGCAAATATCTTCACCATATGTGGAGCCTGTTTTTCTGGATCAAATTTGTTTGAAAGCCAACCTTCTTTGTCCGTCCAATGCACACTTGGTTCGAGCTAGGATCCCATTTTTGTGTGCTAATTGTTTTCAGCATCTTTCTTCTATGAATCTCCATTGCATAGGAAACAAATAAAATGCCTCTAAAACTAATTATTTGGGGTAAGCATAAGTGCGATATCACTCTATAAGAGTAGAGAAACCATGTACGCAACACTCCAAAACTATGTGGAGCTCTTCAAAAAGACATTGTATTATCTGTACTAACCATTGACGAATATTTAAGTTTGTGTTATACTACAAACTAACGCTAATGGACATGAAATTAAGTATACTTGCAACGCACGTAGTTAGCACATTCAGGAAGGTAATAACAGAAGATTCAAGTCAAATTCAAAGGCCAGTAGTAAATACGAAGCAACCGTCTCAACTGTCCCCAACACAGAAAAATAAGCTTTTCTGCATGCACATCATAAAAATTCTGAAAGAAAAAGAGGTTTTTGCATTTACTTCTGAGAGTCATAAGCATACACCTTTTTCTCTAGGGAACTGTGTTTCGCAGAGAGGCTGCAAATGGAGCTAAGTATTAATGAAGGAATTCAGCTCAACATTATTAAGTGAGGTAACATCAAATGTAAACACGGTACAGAGCTCCGCCCAAAGGGACCAATCATTTGTTAAATCACAGCTCATCCATGGCTGCACCAGTCTGCATAATGAGTATAATTGCTACTAGCACTTACTCTTGTTGTTTATTTGCTCAACTAATAACTCCCTTTCAATTTTTGTGGCGCTGACTCTTTTCTCTTTCTTTTAAATGTTTTCCTTTTGTTGAAATATACTCCTTTCGTCTCGTACATATTAGCCGTTTTGCCCTTAATTCTTAATTGAATTTGTTCCATATAACTTGTCAATTTTAACTAATAGCCACTGATATATGAATCTACTTATATATAATTTTTCCAGAAATACATTGATATGGAACTTCCCAAATAACAATGAAGAACAAGTAAAATGAAGCAAATAATAGAAAGAATGACTAATATTTCAATTCCTAATTAATGAGGTGAAACTATGAAAGTGAAAAAACCATCAAATCAATATACTATAGTAAGCTAGGGACAAGTTTGGGGCAACCCCATAAACACAAATATGAGCAACTTTTTTTGGAATTGTGTTAATAACTGCCAACTTATAGACCTAGTGTTCAAAAGTAGCAAATACACTTGGTTTAACAAAAGATATAAAAACGGATCCTGCCTCATCCTAGAAAGAATTGATAAGTGTTTTGCTAATAACCAGTGGATAAATGAATACCCTGAGGCCAACATCACCCACCTTGCAAGAATCCACTTTGACTGTTGCCCTATGCTGGTCAAGCTCAATAGCAGCACTCCTCTGGCCTCCACCAAGCCCTTTAGATTCGAGTCCATGTGGTGTAATCATCCCATGCAGTGTTGGAGGCAAGACTTCTGCTAAGGGGGTTCAAAAGAGGAATACGTTAATTTAAAGAGATTGTAGCTAGAGTGAATGGAACCAATGACCTCATAATGGTTTTGAACCCCCTTGATCACTAAGCCATGCTTTTGGACTGTTTGAAGCAGATCCAAAACATAATATATAGAAAAAAAAATCAGATTTCGCCTTATATACACAGAGTAATTTTTCGGCGAAGGGGTTTGGGTGAACACCCTTGCGTCCCCCTAAATTCGCCCCTGATCCCATGTTGTATTCTCTCATCAGTGACTCCTTCCCGTCCTATTCCACCCCCATCCCTTCAACATTAAGATTCAAGGAGAATGACACTTGGGACAAAAATACATTTGGTAACATCTTTCAAAGGAAAAGGATGCTCCTTTCCAGGATAGTTGGGATCCAGAAATCACCTAGCTACCAAACCAGCAACTTCTTCCAAACCCTTGAGAATACCATTATTCAAGAGCTTGATTCTGTCCTAAAAAATCAGGAAGATTTTTGGAAATTGAAAGCCAGGATCAACTGGCTCTCTGATGGTGATGCCAACACACTTTTCTTCCACACTTCTACCCTTAACAGGAGAAGGAGAAACATGATTCTATCCTTTAAAGATGAATTAGGGCACTACAATATGAGCTCCAGGAAATAAAAGCTTCAATAACAATTTTCTTCTAAGAGATCTACTCCAATTCTCTCACTCAATCCCAAAGGATCACCTCCACACAGAGGCCTCAAGCTCCCTTCATCTCTGATATCCAAAAATCCACCATGGCATTGCCCCTCAGAGATAGTGAAATCAAAAATGCCATTTTTTCCTTCAAACCTTTCAAAGCTCCAGGCCCGAATGGCCTCCACCCTTTCTTCTACCAAAAATACTGGGACATTGTGGGTAAGGATGTGACTCTTTTCTGCAAAAACTGCTTCTCAACAGCAACTATGCATCCTCTCATGAATGAGACACTCCTCTGCCTCATTCCTAAATGTCCTCATGCATCTATGATTAAGAATTTTAGGCCCATAGGCTTATGCAACACTGTTTCTATGATGGTGATGCCAACACATGTTTCTGTTGAAATCCAGGATCAACTGGCTCTCTGAAAGCCAGGATCAACTTGCCAACACACGTTTCTTCCACACTTCCACCCTTAACAGGAGAAGGAGAAACATGATTCTATCCCTTAAAGATGAATCAGGGAACTGCAATATGAGATCCAGGAAATAAAAGCTTCAATAACAATTTTCTTCTAAGAGATCTACTCCAATTCTCTCACTCAATCCCAAAGGATCACCTCCACACAGAGGCCTAAAGCTCCCTTCCTCTCTGATATCTAAAAATCCACCATGGCAATGACCCTCAGAGATAGTGAAATAAAAAATATCATTTTTTCCTTCAAACCTTTCAAAGCTCCAGGCCCGAATGGCCTCCACCATTTCTTCTACCAAAAATACTGGGACATTGTGGGTAAATATGTCTCTTTTCTGCAAAAACTGCTTCTCAACAGCAACTATGCATCCTCTGATGAATGAGACACTCGTCTGCCTCATTCCTAAATGTCCTCAAGCATCTATGATTAAGAATTTTTGGCCCATAGGCTTATGCAACACTGTTTACAAAACTGTAACAAAAATCTTAGTAAATAGAATCAAGCCTTACCTCCCCACCATCATTGGCCCCTGCCAAGCTAGCTTCCTCTCCAATAGGAGAGCTGCTGATAATTCCATCATTGTCTAGGAATACATTACCCACTTTGGAAAGATGAGAGGCAAAACACCTCTCATGATCCTCAAGATAGACCTAGAGAAAGTCTTTGATAGACTAGAATGGTCCTTCATAAAAGAGACCCTTCATGTCTTCAACTTTCCCAATTCCATAGTCAACCTTATCATGTCATGTGTTAGTTCTTCCTCCATCCCAGTCCTTGTTAATGGAGAGCAGACAAAATCCTTCAAATCCACCAGGGGTATTAGGAAAGAGGATCCTTTATCACCCTACCTATTCCTCCCATGTATGGAAAGACTTTCCAGAGCCATTCAGAGAAACACCCAACTTAAAGAATGGTCCCCCATTAACATTAGCAGAACATGTCCTAAAATATTCCATATCTTCTTTGCTGATGATCTAACACTCTTTGCTACAACTAATCAGGGCAATTGCAGCATTATTCTTAATACTCTCAGCTCTTTCAATCAAGCCTCAGGGCAAAAAATTAATCTCTGCAAGTCCAAAATCATCTTCAGTGCCAACTGCCAGCCCCATTAGATGGAGATCATCTCAAACAATCTTGCCATCCAGGCATCAGCCAGTTTTGGAAAATACCTTGGATTCATAATCTTCTATAAAAGACCTACCCACATGACTTCCAGTTTATCATTGATAATCTGCACACAAAGTTGGCAGGTTGAAAAATAAATATGATCAACATGACTGGAAGAACTACCCTTGCAAAAGCCTCAATCAACACCATCCCCAACCACATCATGCAATACATTAAACTCCCCTTCAAAACATCCAAGGAAATAGACAACATCGAAAGGAATTTCATCTGGGGTACTACAAGTGAAAAAAAAGATGTACTTAGTCTCTTGGGCCACAATTACAAAACCACAAGCCCGGAGGACTAGGAATCCAAAAAGCTGACCTTAAAAATAAAGTAATCCATTCAGGTCTCGCTTGGAGACTTTATCAAAACCCTTCTTCACTTTGGGAAAAAACCCTCATAGCAAAGCACTGCAACTGGAGACACCCACCAAAGAAATCAAAATCAAGCACCTGACAATGCATACTCAAAGGGTGGGAGACATGTATGAAAGCCAGAAGATGGATTGTCCACTCAGGGAACATGGTAAATTTCATCAATGACCCTTGGATCCCCAATCTTCCCTCAATCAGATCCATCATCAAGGGCCCCCTTACCAAGGAAGATCTCACCATTTCAGTGGCTTCAGCTTACAACAATAGGGCTTGGAACCTGGATTCCATATCCCTAAGCATCCCCTCAAATATCCAAAACACTATTCTTAACACCTTCATCCCTTCAAATCCCATAAAAGAAGACATAATGGTATGGGGCGCTACCACAAATGGCATTTTCACTCTAAAATCAACATACTATCTCTTGGATAATCTGGACCAACACCACTGTGACAATACATGTAACAACTACATGTGGATCTGGAAGTTAAAAGTTCCAGACAAGATCAAATCCTTCTTCTGGCTCCTCTTTCATGATAGGCTCCCCACTAGATCCTTTCTCCATCATATTGGGGTTCGGGTAGATCCTAAGTGTTGCTTCTGCAATCAGCCCATCGAAACATCTGCCCACATCTTTTTTGACTACCCCAATACCAAAAAGTTTTGGACAAATCTTGTGGCAGAATGTACCACCTCTTTGCCAAGCCATTTTTTCCCCTTCACCAGCGGGGACTGGCCAACCATATGGGAGCTCTTTCAGAAAAATCCCTTTAACAACATCATCAACTGGGAAGACCTACCCCCATTCTGTTTTTGACACATCTGACTCACAAAAAATAACAACCTCTTTAACAAGAGAAAGGATGTGGTTAGTACAAAAGTTGTACTGGCAAAAGCAATAAAGTACATAACCATTAAGGTAAACAGAGCACCCACAAAAGAAAGAAATCATATGGGTCAAGTGGAACCCCCTCCAATCAACACATATAAACTCACTGATGGGGCTGCAATTGGGAACCCGGGCAGGTGAGGAGTAGGTGGTGTCTTCAGAAATGCAAGTGGTAACTGGATCCTCGGCTACATGGGAAGTATACAACATACTACAAACACACAGGCCGAATTACTCGCAATCCTAAAGAGCCTGCAAATAGCTGAAGAAAAGCAACTAACATCACTGGAAATCAACACAGATTCCACAGAGGTAATTAGGATGCTTAATAATGGAAACCTCATATTTGACTCAAACATTTTTGAATGCAGGTCAATCGTCCAAAGACTAGGATACGTGGTGGTCAAGCACAACTACAGGGAGACGAACAGAGTTGCTGACTTGCTAGCCAAGGAAGGAGCAAAGGAATTTTTTTTTGATATTTTTGTAACAATAGTTCCTCCGGTGTTTGCTATTTATGTATTTTGGACAGACATCGCAGGACTGTTTTCTCAAAAAATTCAGGGCTATAATATTGACACTTATGACACAAATGAGGGGGAACCAGTGTATCCCCTCCAAACAATGCTTTCACCCTTTTGTACCCTAACGGGTAATTTCTATTAATATATATGAATCATCTTTAACCAAAAAAAAAAAAGTATAGTGTAGTACTCATATATTATCCCCAAGGAATATAATTCCTATATACTCACTCATCAATTATTACTCATTTACTGCATAAAACAACTTACAGGTGAATTCATTTACTCCTCTCTAACCACCGCATTTCCCTCCTCTATTAAACCCTTTGCCACCTTTTCATTCCTTCTCACTTCAAGCTAGTTATACTATTTACACACACTAACCAAAGATATTGAGGAAATGGGTAGTGAGTTTAGGCTATTTTCTTTGGGTTTTCTGTTGTTTATATTGATTAATAATGCAATATGTCAAGACGAAGATGGAACGAGGAGTTCTTTGGTGCCAGCCATGTTTATATTTGGAGACTCTTTGATTGACAATGGAAACAACAATAATTTGCCTTCTTTTGCAAAGGCTAATTATTTTCCTTATGGAATTGATTTTAATGGTGGCCCTACTGGTCGTTTCTCCAACGGTTACACCATGGTTGATGTAATTGGTAATATACAAACATTTATCCACTTGTTTATGTTTGTTTTTTTTCTCCAAATATTTCATATTCCAACCCTCTGTGCATGGAATTTATTTTCATTTTTTCATCCTTTGGTTCTTGTTTCTATTTGGAAAAATGATGTTGTATAGCCACCTCAAAATAATAGTCGAATAAATTGTATATTTTTGGTATGTTATATAAAAAAAAATATAAATTTTATATACTTTTACAACTATCGAATATAAATATTTTTGGTCGTGGACTAAAAGTAATCTTTGCCCTTCCTATTTCCTTCTAAAGTTTCAGTACTTTCTATTTTTCTCCCCTTTTTGATAGAATATTAAGAACAATCATTACTTAGAGTACTTTCTATTTGATAGAATATTTAAGAACAATCATTACTTAGAATGATTAAATAAAAGAGTAGAATATTAGCATACACAATAATCTAGCGAAAATCTGATACTTTTGAGCTTAGATCATAGGTATAACAATATGTTAGACTCTAGTATTGTGGGCTTTTTTCTCAAATTGCTATAAAAAAAAGAAGAAATATTTGATTGTTTTTCCTAAAAGAGAAATAGGATTCCATACGGAAATATTTCTTGACATGATAAAGAGAATTATTGCTTCTCATAACTAGATCAAGTATTTAAACAAGAATAAAAACAAACGAGTTATTTCATTTCTAAAAAGATAGATAAAATTAGAATATTGGGTGAATTAATTAATTACTTGCAGCTCAATTGCTTGGACTACCCCTTATTCCACCATACACTGAGGCTTCTGGAGACCAAATGCGATTTGGAATAAACTATGCCTCAGCTGCTGCTGGGATTCTTGATATTACTGGCAGAAACTTTGTGAGTTTTCTTTTTTACTTTTTATTTCTTTGAAATATCTAATTCAACCCCCTCCCCCCACAAAAAGAAAAAAGGAAAAGGGCAAAGAAATGGTACTTTTAATTTATCTAGAATAATGTCTCAATCCCAAACCCTAAGCACGAACAGGATAGGGCAGCATGGTACACAAAGTATTTCGCTTACACAGAGTCCGGGGAAGGGCCCCACCTCAAGAATGTGATGTGGACAACTTACCCTAATACAAAAATTAGTGGCTGCTTTCATTACTCGAATCCGTGAACTATAGGTCACACAAAAATAACTTAATCATTGCTCCAATTCCCTTCCAATCCCAAAGCAGGATAAGGGGGGGGGGNATGTACTAACTGTGTAAAGAACTATCAATGTAAATATAGCCTGTTATAGTAGGGGTTTTTGACTTATTTTTTCAGGTTAGTAAATTTCACTTATTATGAACAATAACATAAAATTATTTTTTTTTCCTAATCTGATAATGTATTTTCTTTATGTGTGGTTGTATTGTTATTGTATAGAAAATTTAGGAATTTGATGAAAGATGCATCAAATTCATATGTAGAACCCAATCAGCAAAATGCCACGTAAAATGTTGTAATGATAAATCCATTAACAAATTAAATAAATAAAGGTAAATGCAATACACCTAAACCACCTATCCAAGTGCTTTTACTTTTGACTTATTTAAAATGTCACATTAGTCATAGAATCTTGCATGATTAATTATTAATAATCTTATACAGGTAGGGCGTATTCCATTCAATCAGCAAATCACAAATTTTGAGAGCACAGTTAACCAAATCAGAAGCAATCTTGGAGTATCAGATGTAGGAGAGGCATTAGCCAAATCTATTTTCTTTGTTGGAATGGGAAGCAATGACTACCTTAATAATTACCTTATGCCTAATTATAATACAAAGAATCAATATAATGCTCAAGAATTTTCCACTCTCTTGGTTCAGCAGTATAATCAACAACTTATGGTAAGACTCCTTTTTAATTTTCCAAATTTGTTTATTTTTTCATTTTTCCTAACATAATATAAGACTAGTATTTTTTTCATTTTATTTATCAACTAATGTTTTTTTCCCTCCAATTCAATTCGTGAAAATTTCAGAGATTATATAATCTTGGAGCTAGAAAATTTGTGATTGGTGGAGTTGGACTAATGGGGTGTATTCCAAGCATTCTAGCACAAAGTCAAAATGGTGGATGTTCAGATGAAGTGAATCAACTTGTTCTTCCATTCCATAACAATGTTAGATCAATGCTTAACAACTTTAATACCAATCTTCCTGGTTCCAAATTTGTTTATATTGATATCAGGAATATGTTCCAAGATCTCCTTACCAATTACAGACAATATGGTAAGTCAATCTCATTCCAGAAAAATTCTTATTTATTTTATTCAATACTATTTTATTTCAGTCGGACAAAGAGAAAAAGATACTTGAAAACTTCATAACCTACAGGTTAAAATATATTGATCAGTATTGTCAAGGTTCATTTCAAGTGCACTTAAGCCCTGAAGCTTAGAAAAGCTCAGATAGGGCGCTTCGCCTCGCTTAAGCTACGCTCTAGTGTAGGCAAGGCACTGAGGTGTGCGCCTCATTGCCTATGAGTTTTATCTAGAATTGAGTGGTACTAAACAATACTCCCTCCGTTTCAAATTAGATATGGTATTTTCCTTTTTAGTCTGTTCCAAAATAAATGACACAATTTTAAATGTGAAAATAATTCAACTTTAAACTCTTCATTTTACCCTTAACGAGAAGCTTTTATAACCACACAAATGTCACGGCCCCACAAAGCTTTTACCCCTTAAGCTTTTAAGACCACAAGTTTTAAAAGTATTTTTTTTTCTTAAACTCCGTGCCGAGTCAAACTACCTCATCTAAATTGAAACGAAAGAAGTAATAATTATTGGCAAATAAGTGTACTAGTTGTTGAGGAACATATTAGGAATGAATTTGTTGACATATGTATTTCTATTTTTTTTCGTAGTTGCGGCTTTTTGATCAAAGTGCACGTTAGTTGTGCTTTGGGCTTAAAGCCCCAATCGACCTGGAGCATCTTTTAGAGCTTTTCGCTTTTGACAATATTGATATTGATAGATTAAAAATTGTTTAAACCAATAATGCGTATAAGTTAAATTCATTTCTAAGTGGGAAAAAGATAATGAGAGAACCCTTTTACCATTCACCCTTTTTTCTTCCTTCCCTTTCCTTGTATAATTGTACAAAAAGCTCTATTAAAGGTCCTTTTTGTCTAATTTTCTTTTACTTCCCATCTAAATAAAGATTTCTTGGAATATTGTATTAAATCATTGGAAGCAAAAGCTAACATTCTGTATTCGGACATTGTTAATGATGTAACAGGATTTAGTGAAATAAACAATGGATGCTGTGGAGTAGGGAGAAATAGAGGGCAAATAACATGTCTACCATTCCAAACACCATGTCAAAATAGGGAACAATTCATATTTTGGGATGCATTTCATCCAACTGAGGCTGTTAATATCTTGTTTGGAAGGAAGGCTTTCAGTGGTGGTCCTGATGTTGTTTATCCCATCAATATTCAGCAACTTGCCACTCTCTGAGCTTTCTCTTTTTATCTATGGAAGAAATTAACTTAGTTTTTTGAAGTGAACCTTTTTTTTTTTTTTCTTTTGGATATTTTGCTATATTTAGTCGAGAATATAATCTTCTTCTGCACGGAGAACAATGAAGCAGTTGCTGATATATTAGGAATGCGTTAGAATGTACAATTTTATTAAGATCCACAATGCCTCAAAAGATTGAAAAAAAAATGCTTTAAATATTATATTCCGTTATATTTATTATTCTTTTTCTGATGAAGAGATTTACTTATGAATTGGAAAAAAAAGGTTGTTGCAAGAACTTGAGTGGTGCAGGCAGGGAGATAAAGATAAGGATTAAGGATCAATAATCAGAAGCCATTATTATTTTTAAACAATAAATGCAAACTTATTATAAGTAAGCAAATCTAGAATTTTAAGTTTGTGGATAACTGCTCGGACTTATTATACTCTCAAGATATTCTTGTAGGTAGAATCGGATTCAAGATTTAAAAACAGTGGATGTACGTACCTTTCGATATATAATATTTTTCTAGAAATTTTCTACTTATATAGTTCACGTTTGATACAATGGGTACATATGCACCTGCTGTTTCAGAAAGATAAACTCACATGGGGGACCTTTTATACTAAGCTGAAATAGCATGACTAACTCGTATGAACCTTTGGAAGTTTTACCTTTGCACAAGTTCAATGGATTCGAGTGCACTTTACTTTCCCTAAAGAACCTTAAGATTGTAAACCTTTGAATTAAATATTACTAATGTGTCTTTTAAAAAAAATAAATATTATATAACTGTGGCGTCCGAGCCACTTGCACATCAGTGGCGGAGACAGGATTCCCACGAAGGGGGTTCAAGAAAAAAGTTAAAAATGATTGTATCTGGGGGGATTTGAACCTATGATCTTAGGAAAGTTTTGAACCCCCTTGATCACTAAGCTACACTTTTGGACTATGTCAAGGGGGTTCAAAACTTAATATATAGAGGTAAAAACCAGATTTTGCCTTATATACACAGTGTAATTTTTCGGCGCCTCCTAAATCCGCTCCTGTTGCATATACCTTGACTAATTCCACAGGATACCTGCTACATTCCACTGGCACAAATACCCAACAGAGATACCAGATAACTCTGTCCACTAAGGTTTTGACAGATGAGAAAGAAATCACCTAGTGTTTTATACAAATACTTCTACTATGAAGGTGAACCTTTGCAGAAAAAGACAGCAGTGCTGTTAATACTGTAAAATCTAGATGTAGAAATACTTGTTACCCAGAAAAGATTGGCGACAAGGATCAAGAACATTACCATTCAGAAGAGATCCCACATGTTTTAGCTAAACTGGACACCTATTAATGGAAGTTCATATCAAAATGTGGAACGACAAAATGGGGCTAGTCGTGTGAGATTCTCAGCTAAATAGGAGTTGCTGGTGAACTAAATGAGCTTTAAGATTACTTGTCATTTATCAGCGAATGCATATAGAGTACAAAACTGCCCGAGTCTCCAGAATATATGAGGTACAACAAAGGAAAAAGAAAACTCAACAGAGAATAAATAAGTCCGTTAACGGACCTTACGAACTTTTTCTTCCTGTCCTAAGCCAAGAGATTTTTGTGCATTTGCTATTCCTTCAGGATCTGCCAAAATGAAAATCTTCGATTAAAGGAAAAAAAATAAAGAAAATGAAAGATGGCTAAAAGTCTTTAGAAGGGCCAAAGCGAGGGGGGGAAAGGAAATAGATGACCTTCACGCTTCATTTGCGTTCCTTGTACTCTCCACCGCTCAACAGCAGAAGAATAAGGAACAAAAGAAGATCCAAAAGAACAAAGGGGGAAAAACAAAAGAAAATCTTTTTTCTCCTTTCATCTTTTGTTCAAATCACAGAAGATTCTGCTTGTCATGACTACATCCCCACCTTAACATTTGCAACTTCCATCAGCTTGCATATATACAACTAAATAAATATTGCTTATTGTTTTAACTTTTAAGGCCTAGCCTAACACCCAAAACTCCAAAGTTCCAGCCCAGCTAAGTGTTACTTGCAAAAACAAAAACAAAAACAAAAGCCTTTGAATAATCCCCCACCTCGAAACAAAAAGATACAAGGACAGAAACCCCCAAAAGAAGCAAACAAAGGAGTCTTCATGAGAAGAACAAACAGTTCAGTGAAAACTCGATAACAACAAACTAGCCAAAAGTAGCTCCCACAGGGACACCACAAATTGAAGGACCCTTTTCCCCTTGAAACAAATTAGTAATATGCAACAGACGAATAGACTTACCAAAGAATTGCGTAAAGATACTCGTGAAGAAGGTCAAGTTACGAGCAACATTATATCCCATTGCAGGAGGCAGAGGTTTAACAACAGTGTCAATGCTGAAGACGCGTTGAAGAAACTGCAAATAAATAAAAGAATCATATAATTTTTTTTAACCAAAGAAGAAAAATCAAAGGCTCAATAGAATTTAAGAGTACAACAAATATAGAAATATTCTTTTTTGTTAAGTATAGTAGATACTGGTATTGAAGGTAGTCATCCTTTATCAAAAAGAGCATCCACTTAATTTTCCAAATTTCCTTCGTCCTGTACTTCTTAGCATCAGATACGAGATCCCTTTTGACTGTAATTTCTGCAGCTTTAATTTTAGATTTAGACTGCAATTGGTTTTGAAAATGCAAATCTACTGTAATAAGATTTAGACAAACAGATGAAGAATCAATCGTCAAGAACGTTTGGATTATGCACTTCGTCATCTTTTTTTCTTCTTCTTTTTGATGAGAGAAATCCCTGAGGATCAGTGACGCATGGTTCGAAACTCGATCGATAATGAGTTTGCCCCTCTACCCTTCTCTAATAAAATACTAGGCTTTTGTCCTGGGGAGGCTTCGAACCCGTGATGTGTGCCTAATCCACACATCACACGTTCTGCTCTTACTACTTGACCAAAGCCCTGGACCATGCATTTTGCCATCTATAGTTCTACATATTTTATGGCTCCAAATTTTTTACCATATTGACTTTATATTTATAAAAGTTAGCTATCTTCTCCAAGAATTCCATTTTCCTCTCTCTGTCAACTATACATCTGCTCCCTAACTTCGCCATCCATATGCCACAGTTCCTTCACTCAATTCTTCAATCAAACCTCTATTGCACATCCATTTATTTTGGTTTTATACAATACTCTCCATTTTCATCTTTTTCCAGCTTCGATTATTTGATTACCCCAAATGATTCATGTATTCGCTTGAAAATATACCGAAAATTTCAACTCCAAGGATTCTTGGCACCGAAAGACCATCTGGAACCTCCTAAAGCTAATCTCATATTGATATCATCCAAAAGCGCAAAATATTTTTCAAAATATGATTCATTGATGCATGAAAAAGAAAAACCCAAAACCATAACGAGTATCCTTGTCAAACCTGAACTTAAGCCCGAGGAGATCACAGGACAAAACCATTGAGCACGGACTTTCGCATTATCAAATGAGACTCATGATAGTGCTTGACAAAATGCTAAAATGTATAATTCAAGCAAGGCATTTGTAAGAAGCAGTCAGCCGATGGGAGAGAGTAGAACTGTGGAAGTAGCAAATGTGAGGAGAGGAATATAGGGAATTGGAGAAGAGCTCGATGGAGTGAGAGGGAGAGGACAAGGGTGGTTGGAAGAGTAAAAGAAGGAGAGATAAAGGAGGAGCAAGGTAGACAAGGTGTACTGAAGCTAACTGGAATGAGAAGGATAGGTACGAATAGAGGACCTGGTCATTATCATTGCTGTCCTTAGCTTCTTCCCTGTGCCTTTTTCTTTTCTTTTAATTTTATGGTTTTCCTTCCCTTTCGTTTTATTTTTCATGTATTTTCAAGTTGCTTCAATTATATTTTGTCTTCATCTCAATGTGTTTGGAATATGGATCTCAGACGGATCATTTAAATTCAAATGGTTCACGTAGGGGACTAAATAAGAAAAAACAATATAATGGGGAAAAACCCCGAGTTCAAACTATAGACTGGGAACTAATTCAGTACTTTGACACAGAGTAACTTACTGTCTCTCCACTTACATGGAAGGGCATGGAATTGCAATTGAACCATGATAGATAAAAGTTTCCTCGTTGCATAGAACTACTCAAAATCTACTAAATGTACTGCTTGCCCTGATACAAGCAATACACTGAAAGACACTTTGATGCTACAGCTAAGACAAGAAAAGAACTGGTGTGATGGGTCTAAGTTGCTAAGGCCTATGCTCTATAAGAAACAAAAAATTTCACCAAAATGAATGTTAGTACCTTTAAACCACCTCCACCTCATAACGATTTAGCAATCCTTCTTTACCAAAGCGAAACTATTTGAGGTATGCTAATCTCACACATATGACCACTTTAGGTTGTGGAACCCAATTCAGCTCTCTATCTTTTAACCAGAAGACCCAAGTCAAGTGTCATGTTGTATCGTATCGTATTGTATTATACTGTATTGTTTAATGAATACAATATTTGGATAGATTGTATCGTTTGCCGTCCTTTCATAATGTCACACACCAACAATATAAAGAATAAACTTGCAACATTACTTAAAAAAAGTAGGATACATAGTAGAATTATTGTATAAAAAATCATAGTAAAATTATTGTATAAAAAAGTAGGGCAAAGGATAAAATATGATTATTTAATAATAAGGAAGGGCAAGGTGAGAAAAAAAAATCAAGATAACGACGCCACCACATCACATTCGTCGTTTCATAAAGTCACTTTTTGTCATTACATAACGAAGGATTTAACGATATAATACAATAAAATTTAAGTAACAACAAAAATAAACATTGTATTAAAGTATCAATACGATACAATACAATGGGTAACAACCATCCAAACAAGCTGTTAGTCTTCATGATAGAAAATGCCATGGTCAACATTGGGATAACTTGTCACGGTCATTGATTTTGCTGCTATTAGTTCTACAAATTCATCTATAAGCTTAGGGTCGGCTATATAAATTACACTGGCCGTAACCTATCTGTACTCATCTACATAAAACAGATATATATATATATATATATAGAGAGAGAGAGAGAGAGAGACCTGGAAGTTACGTTGGAAGCTGTAACGAAGTTCAGGGTCAATTTCAAGAGAATCATCAGCTTCGCTAACATTGGATTTGACGGATTTTTTACCAGGGACGTGCATAGTCGGCGTTTGACCAGGTTGGCTAGTGACTTTGAGCCTTGCGTCTTTGAATTTGTCATCTTGTTCTGCCTCTACCCTCCATGGTGCTGACGCTAGCAGCTCTTTCTTCCCTTTCGCCATTCTCAAAAATTGCAGTGTTACTATGAGGACGACGACGACGACGAATGCAAGAAGATAAAGGAGAGAAGAATTGCCGAACTAACGACATCGTTTCAAATCCAGAACGTCTAATTTCACAATTTTACAATTAAGTACTTCAAATTGGTCAAAACACATAATTTGGACACCTATGTACCTATAATTACAGTTCTTTTGAGAAACTTTTTCTAGTTAAACTATTACTTTTATCAAAATTGGAAGCTAGTTATATGCCAAAATTGGATACACGTGGTTAGAGCCGTCAAAATGGGTTTGGCCCATGAGGCCAACCTAACCCAGCCCGCTACTTAGGTAGGGTTGAGCTAGAATTTTTTGAGTCCATTTGTAACTGAGGCTTAAAAGCCCGACCCAAATCAGCCCGTTGGCCCTTGAGGCTTGATTGAAGCTGGGCTTGGGCTGGCCCGTGAGCCAAAAATTAATTAAATTCAAATTAATTAATTATTAAATATTTTTAAAATGTAAAAACTTAAAAAATTATTAACTATAATCTCCATTCCCCAACCCTAGATTGCTTATTTACCCTTCCATATCAACTAGAATTCAGAATTTGACATGCATGTAATATGACAAAAATAGTTTTTCTTTTGCTTAATTAATAACGAACTCAAAAAGTTTTAGGTGGTCAATAATAATATTTTTTCAAAAGAAAATATTACTTTAAGCGGCCATTGATCAGTTTGGATTACTTTAATATATTATTAATATTTAAACTACTCTTTGGTATAGAAAAAGATCAATTTTATATCACATACAAAAAAAATGAGGCATTTGCATCTATACCAGCTTTTTGTGTCACGTTTTAACTTGTGCCTGCTTTGCAAAAAAAATTACAAGTGTGCCCGCTTTTTCGCATAACTTCAGTATACGAGATTGAAGTAGCAAAGACAATCACGCAAAACTTCAGCATTCTAGTAGACGGGCCTGAAGTAGCAAGTGTGCTGAAATTTTTGTTTGTAATTGATGAACTTAAGCATAGTAGTTGAAGTTTTGTTCTCTATTTGATGAAGTTTTTGTTTNATTCAGCTCTAGAGCTGAAGTTTTTATTTTGTAACTAGCGAAATTCAGCTCTAAAGCTGAAGTTTTTGTCTACTAACTTACGTAATTATTTATAATTTATTTTTAAATAATCTGATAAACATATTTATGGCAATCATCCCATGAACTGAAGTTCCATAGCAGCACCAACAGCAGCAGAAGAAAGAAGAAGAAGAAGAAGAAAACGAAGGAGGATGAGAAAGGGGGCTGAAGTTATTTAAAAAGTGGGTACAAGTTAAAAGTTTTAAAAAAAATAGGTATAGGTTAAATGGGAGCGACCAAATAGGGCGCCCCGTACAATTTTTACAAAAAAAATTGACCACTAGCAAATTTCAGAAATTTTAAAAATTTTATGGACTATAATGATGAAATCAGCAAATAATGTCAATCCTAAATTAAAAAACCTCAACATATAAACTTATTGAAGTAATCTCTGAATATGAGAAAAATAAAAGAAAATATTCATGTAAATTTAAAAAAGAAAAGCTAGAGATATAGAGAATTTGCATTTCAATCACGAGATTCCTCGTCAAATATCAAGCTTTTTGTACGCTCTAAGCAAACGGAAGTTGTTTCTATGATTAATCGACTACGTCATGAAAAAATATTTAACCGCCCTAAACCGCGACGCTCTTAGGACTGGGTTAGACTGATCATTTTAAGACTCATTCGTATGAAGGTCAGCCTGTCCTAACCTACCAAATTTAAAAGCTCACAAGATCTAGGCTGGGTTGGCCTGCCCATTTTGACAGCTCTACATGTGGTCTTATTAAACTATTGTGATCTCGTGGGATGCTTGATTTATTTGCTTATTAGTATAGGAAATACGTCACGTGATGTATTTTTTTTCTTTTCTGGTTAATATTAGTTGAAGCATGTAACTGTTAATTTGTTACGGCAAAAAAATAGAAAAAAATTATTAGTTTAGAAAAAAACTATCCAAAGAATAAAATGAATCAATTAGATCGAGTACTTGGTGCAATTGTTACATACGGTTATTAACTATGTCCAAATTTGTATATCTAATTTATTTTAAGGTGAAATAGCGGTATTTCCATTTCCTAAGAACCCGATGAATGTTCAGGATATCATCATCCTTGCCACTCCTATGTGGCTAATATTGAATTTCAATCAAATCTTTTGTAAGATGAAGCATAATTTTTTTAGTTATTTTTATTTTATTTCCATTTAATTTATTTCATGTGTTTTATTACTTTAAAAATTCTAATCACACGTTTGCCCAAAACGTTCAACACGTTTGTCCAAATCCAAAAGCTAATTTGAAAATATATTATGAAAGACCTGCTACAAAACGAATCAGAAACTTTTTTTATTTGATTCATATAGAAGAGTGAGTGACTTCCTGTCTTTCTTTTTTGAACTCTCACAGCCTTGAGTTCAATGAATTGTGACAAATCCAACTATATTCTTAAGGGCAAATTCCACATTAGGTCAATCGACCTAAGATAATTACATCCGCTAGTCAAATGTATAAAAGATATACGTTATTATGTAGAAAATATGTATATATTTTATGTTTATTATATATTAACATACAAAAAATATATATTTTGCTAGTTATTATTTTTGAGAGCCGTAGTTTTTCCTATTCTTAGCGGTGGCAACCAATGAACCATCCAGAATTTTTTGCATTAACGAAACACCAAATCTTTTCAAAAATACATAAAACAAATACAAGTAGTTTAGGCTTTCCTCATACGAATTCCCTCATTCGTGTATCTTTTGACTCAATATATTATCCCACACTTGAAACTATATGGTAGTTAAAAGACTGCAGAAAAAAAAAATTCAACGCCATAAAATTTCACCCTCAACAAGACTAGGAATCAGGGGCAGAAAGATTTAATCAAACCACTTCTATAACTTGGGATAGTGAAGTGCCTAAGATAACGAACTTCCTCTCTAATATATTCCTCACAAAGAAAATTCCTTGAAAATTTATCTTCGGCATACCTTTTACAATCATGCACAAACACATCAGTTTCTCCATTTTCTCTATTCCTAGCCAATAATCCAGCAGTATAAATCACTTTCATTCGCCCAGGTTGATCAAATGAAGAACCTGTTGGTGCATCTACCATTATTACATCCCACTCAATTTCATAAACTTGTTTTGGCAAATTTTTTAGTGCAAGTGGACACTTAGAATTTCTTGGATCGCCAACTATTTTGCATGAATCTTCCCTTCTACCAATATTTAGAAGTTCAGTTGCTTGATCAAGTTTAGTTTCATAGGTATAATGGTAAGCTTCTATTTTGGTAGGTACTTCTTTAGTGATTTTCTCGATCCAATCTTTATCTTCTTCGATGAAAATGGTTCGTCCATTATGATTGAATGAACTCCACATTAAGCTATCAAATCCAAGTCCAAAGATCAAGAAATTGCATGGTGATTTCTTCTCAAGTACCCTAAAAGTCATTGAGATTTCGTCGTGTTTTTGTTGGGGTGTAATATTGGTAGCTGCATAATGGAAAAGTGCTTCAGCAAGAGATGGTGGAATTTTGTTGCATGTTGAGGAAGTTGATGAGTTTATTGGTAGGTTTTTTATTTTGAAAGATGGAGAATTTGTTCTCAATATCAAATACAAGAGAAATATGAAGAACATACAAGATAATATGAGCTTATTGATAATCATAGTGTGCTTGTTTTTCGATGTTGTTTGGTGTTCTTTCATGGTAATAGAGACTAGATGAGGAATTTGAGAGTATTAATTTGGAGCTAGATGATTTTATTTTTAAATAGTTTTGAAATGGAGAGGGGAAAGAATCCTCAATTAAACATTAATCTCACATGATTTGTTTCTTAATTTGAAATGAAAAAGATGCACTGTGTTTCGCCCATTTACATCCAAATGCATTAATCAAGCTCAATTTCAATAGTAAAGTGCACTTATAGTTATACTAGTTAAGGAGAAACCGAGAACCCTAACAAATTAATTAATAACGTGTTTGTTATGACATATAAACTAGGGCCGGGCATATATCAGGTATAACCGATAGCCCGAACCAAGAAAAGCTTATTGAGGTATCGATATCAGGTTATTGGGTTAACGGTTTGGTAACGATTTTGTATTTTTTCACTATTGAGTTATCGGTTCGGGCCACGGTTTGTCCAATTTCTTAATGGATTAACCGATAACCCAATAAAATTTAATAAAATTAAGAGTTTACCCTTAAGTATATAATTACATCCAGGGCTCCATTCTTTTTTTTCTCCCAATTTTCCCAGCCGCATTCAAGATTGAAGTTTCCAGTTCACTCTTCTGACTCTGATTCAATTCATGAACAGTTCTTCTTCAAAATTCAAAGTACAACCACATTCTTAGAATCTTAGCGTAAGTTTGTATTCCAAAATTACTTCTTTGTTTAGAACAAATTTCGTTCCTTTCTTTTGAGTATTGCAGTAGAGTTCGATAATAAAAATATAGGATTTTTGATTGTTTTTGATTCTTTGTTTCGTGCTCATGTTTTAGTACTATGTTTGTACTTGTTAATTTTAAGGTGAAATTTCTACTACTTTGTATTGTTATTAATGTATTTGGACAACTGTTGTTGCAGAATTAACATTATTTCAGTTGTGTTTGGACAACTGTTGAATTACTAGTACTCTTGCTGCTCTTGCTACAATTGGACTCTGAAAAATGAAATTAACAACAACAACAAAAAACCCAGTTTGATCCCAACAGGTGGGGTCTGGGGAGGGTAGTCTGTACGCAGACCTTACCCCTACCTGGAAAATGACAATGATCTCTTGATTATGTGGTTTGGCGGGAAACCAAAAAGTTGTAATTTATGTTTCTGTTAACTAATATTTCCAGTCAAATGTAGATGGAGTGCTTGTGGAGTTGTAGTATCAATTTTTGAGATTGCACAGGTCATGAAGTTGTCAAAATGAAACATGCTTCAAATATTAGTTGTGGCTAGAATGAAGAATTGGGTAGTATATATGTGAATTCTTCTCTTTTTTGCTTAACTCTAAATTGAGTTATTTTATCAAGTAAACCGATAATCGAACCGATAATGATCGATAACCGATTAACCGTTAACCGATAACTAATATCTTATCAGTTTGGTTATCGGTTTATCATATTTGTAAATCGATAATCAATATATCGATAATATTTATAACCGAACCGAACCGACCGATGTCCACCCCTAATATAAACTATTTGGAGCAAGCCATGTCTAGGAGCAAAATATAAGGGATATTTCAGTAGTAGACAGTTAATACGTATGACGAAAATTGCTAGTCCAATGGCAGTAATACTCTTAACTATTAACTCTATTGAAAAACTTTAACCTAAAAAAAGAAAGGTGAATTTTTAATTAGGTCTATTAACTTGTTTAGTTGTAGGAGAAGTATAGATTTATTTTTAATATCTAGGGTTTTTAAATTTAAAATTCTGTTGATGATATGAATTGAACTCAAAGAAAAAAACGAGAATTTATATCACCGACCCTAACTTGTTTGAAACTAACGCGTAGTTATTATTGTTGTAGTTGAGATATTTTATTTTGTTGAAAGATTTTTTTCTGCAGATTTTCTGCTAGTTTACTGTTTTCAAGTGGCTATCCAAAGCCTTATGGTTCATAAAATTAGAAGCAATACTCCTTCCAGTCCATAATAAGTGACCAATTTGCCCTTTTATTTTGGTCCAAAATAAGTGTCCATTCATATAATCAAGAAAAGATTCAATTTGTTTTTCCAAAATTATACCTATGTACGTATCCCTAAAGCCACATGCACCCAAGGAGTTCGTCGGAAAATTACACTGTTTAGCTCGGTAATTTTTAAAAAAATATGTATATATACTATATAATGACACCCCTTGACTTCTTGGCGAGTTTGTTTCTTTATATTTTGACTCCCCTTAATGAAAATCCTAGCTCCGCCACTGTGTACAGCTATGACGAAGCACAAACATAAGCATTTGATGAAGTATATGCGCATGAAACTTCTATGTATACTTTACAATATGCTGCTTGAGTATGATATAAACAATAGTAATGCCGAGTTGACAGTAGAACTTCTGTATGCAAGATGCAAGTTACTGAAAATTATTATGCAAGACATGAGAGGCGCCTACCAAAAATTGTTTTCCTTATCAGATCATGTAACAAAGCGGTGCTGAACTGTCTTACCAGATTTAATTAGTTGTCTGTACTTCTTCTTCGATGTAAGAACTTGGAGATTATCACATCCAGTGGTTTCTTCTATTTCTCTTTTAATATCCATAGCTGAATCCCCAACAAAGTCCAAGCAGTCTTCCACTTCAATAAGTTGGAGTGTTGGAATATCAGCAAAGCTAGGAGGGATCTCCTCGAGGTCGCGACAACCTTCAAGAATGGGAAAGGATCCTCAGAAGAATTCCATATTTGAGTGCAGGGAACTCGACATCTGTGGCATCCCAACAGTTCTCCCCCAAAAACTGTCTTAGTAATTAGTCTCAGCTCTCAAGCTTCCGAAATCTTGCAACGTTTGAAGCCATTTCTTCCGTCATGAGAACTTAAGTCATTTGCAACCACAAGCCACAAGGACGCCTCCCTTTCCATTTTCACAATAATTCCAGCAATCAGGACAACCACAAGAGGCAATCCCTTACAGTGTTGGGCAACTTGTAGATCTGGAGGACACCTCTCTCCTCAAAATACTTTCTTTTGCAATAATTCCCAACTCTCTTCCAATGTTAGAAATCTAAGAGAATAAGGATCACTGCGGTGTTGAAGATGCTTAGCCACTTGTTCAATTCGAGTTGTTACCAATTACCATTACTCTACTTCCACATTCACCATTAGGATAACATAATCCCAAATCTTCCCATGCCTCGACTTCCCATATATCATCTAACACAATGAGATATCTCCTGCCTATTAGACTCTTGCGCAACTTGTCAGC
Source organism: Nicotiana paniculata (assembly GCA_005239505.1). Lineage (NCBI taxonomy): Eukaryota > Viridiplantae > Streptophyta > Magnoliopsida > Solanales > Solanaceae > Nicotiana > Nicotiana paniculata. Next base: position 51,839 of record ML331403.1, read on the forward strand.
TATGTCATCATCCTTTTTTATTTTGCTAGATTTTGTTTGTTCAAAAATCTCAGCTGACAATGTCTTGACATTATATGTTTGTGAGACAGTACACCATACCTTAATATCAAAGTGATTAACAACAGAGTGATTGTTGTACACCTTCCTTGCCAAAGTTGTTTTACCGAGTCCCGCCATTCCAAAGATTGAAATAACATCTAGCTCCTTAGTGTTATTAATCAGTATTGCTGTAATATAAAACAATAAATTTCCTGAAAATACAAAAATAGTGAGAAATCTCACTAGCGCGGGATTAGCACGGGCGCGCTAGCGGAATTTACCAGGGACAGTGAGAAACCTCACTAGCGCGACCACTAGCGTGTGCTGAGCGCGGGAGCGCTAGTCCAGGCGTCCTTGGCTTTTCTATGGAAAAATAATATAAGAATAAACCGAGCCCACTGAATACACAGTGTGTCCTTAAGGAAATTATTCTCCTCGAGTACCCGAGGTTTTGGAATATATACTTCCAGGATAGAACGATTTAACTCACCAAAGTGTTGGTACCAAAAACGCCGGTGAACAACGAACCACTCGAAGGCTGTAAAACACACTGGAATATTTTGTGCAGAAGAAGAAGAAGAAGAAGAAGATCAGAAAATTTAGTAAGTAAAACTTCTGGGATTCAAGGTATAATTAATGGCCAATTTAGTACTGTTTCTGAAAAGGTTTTGTAACCTTTCAGAAGAGCCATAGTTGTTGGAACAGGTGTGAATCCTTTCAGAACAGCCATAGCTGTTTTGAACAGGTATGAATATTGCAGGAAATTTAAAAATGAATTTAAAATAATCTGGGAAAGAAAACAGGTCAGACCGGACCGGGTCGCGGGTCATTCTGGATTTGAAACTTTTCCATTAATTAATTAAATCTTTGAAAAGAATTTTTTTAAAAAGATTAATCAATCAATCGATCTTTGACCAAATCCAAAGCCAAAGCCGAAGTCGAAGCCGAGCCGAGCGAGCATGACGACGACGACGCAAGGCTTGCCTTCTTCTCAACTCTTTAAGAGCTAGAATAAGAGCTTCTCTATATATACACATAGATTTTCTTTCCTTCTTCCAATGAGTGACAAAGTGCACTAATTCAAAATTTCACTTCCCTCCATTTCTTTTTCCACCATTTTTCATTCACTCTCTTTAAGCTACTCCAAGCTTAAAATTAAGCTACACTAAGTTTAAAGACCAACAATCCCCCACATGAATGGGGAATGACTATAAAATAAAGGAATGCACGGACGTGTGTGTATTTTACATGCAAGAATTAATTGCATCTAGATAAGTAGGTTTCCCTTTGAACTTTCCGTAGTGAACTTATATCGAATATACTCGGTAAATCGGTAGATTTGATATCTTTTAACCGTCGAACTTTGTTGTATACCTAGACAACATAAGTCACACAATCAATCCTTAACCATCTA
>ML331406.1:0-32699 GCA_005239505.1 Nicotiana paniculata
TTGTGATGTTCGACAGTTTATAATTGTAGTTTTTTGTAGTGATTTTGTAGTTATATTGTAGTTCGCTTTTAAATTTTAAACAAAGTTGTAGTTACTTTTTTTTTCCTGCATTTTTGTAGACAATGTTTATTTTTGTAGATGTTTTTGTAGAGTTTCGTAGTTATATGTGTTGGTAGGTTGTACTATTTGAAGCAGATTTGTAGGTGTTTTTTTGTTGATGCCTTTTTTGTAGAAAATGATTTGGATTTTAACTAATGTGTAGTGATTTTGTAGTTACATTTGTAAATAAAATGTAGATTAATGTTTCCTTATTATGCATTTTAATAATGTGAAATAATTTATTATTTTGTACAGAATAGACAATATTTTGCCCCACATAATGTGGATTATGGGGCGCTTAGATTCCACACTTTGTGTGATCCTAGCATTCCTAGCCAGATAAAAGAGATGTTGTCTCCAAATGCTTTGAAGCTTTTTAAAAACACATGTTTTGGTTACCTACNGTCAAATGCATCATATTTTTCAGTCCACTTAAAGTGTGAAAAAATAAATTTTCCATTGAGAGAGTTTGATTTAATTACCGGTTTAAATTGTGTGAATTAGGTTACAAATTATGGATATACTTCTAGTTATGTTAGCAAGCTAATGAACAGCTATTTTCCTAACAAAAAAAAAGTAGAGAAGTGGTATTTGAAAAATATAGTAACAAATAGATCTTGGGTAAACGACGAAGATGCAGTCAAGTTGTGCATTCTTTATCTTTTGGAATTTTTTGTTTGCCCTTTTGACAAAGACCATGTGTCTTTTATAGACCACTTTAGGTTCTATTTGGTAGAGTCTGGTCAGTTTGAGTCATACCCATGGGGTATTAAATCGTTCAATCAGGTTATGGAATCTGTTAGGCACCAGCTAAATCCCCATGTACATTCTTATTTCATACCGAGATGCTCATTAGCATTGCAAGTATGGCTTTATGAGTGTTGCTCGACCGTCAGCACTGAGCTTGCTACGAGGTGTTCTGACTCAATACCTCGCATATTAAGATGGTCAGCTACTAAGGAGCAGATTCGGCTAGCTGCCTTTGATGAGAAGATGATAAAGCCCGAGTGGATTAAGGTAAAGTTTTTATTTGTTTATGATTCTACATTTGCCTTCATAATATCTACAATTACTCTACATTTTCTGCCTTAGTTGAACTAACTATTTTTTTTTCTCATTTAGTTTACAAGCATGATTGAATCTGGAAAAGAGATTGGAGTGCTTACTTTGCCAAACAAAATTGAGTATGAAGATCAAGTAGGTGAACAATCATCTGAGCTTTCCAATGCTGACCCTCCAACATTGGAACTCAAACAAACAGATTCTCAAGAGGACAAGGACGTTGTGGCTAAGAAGCTCAGAAAGTTAGAGAAGGGAATTGAGCAGGTAATATTATGAACTACAATATATTTATAAATTATCTACAATTTATCTACATTTCATAAACAACCTTCACAATATATAAATAATTGTTCAGTCAATTGCACATATTTATTAATTTATGTTAGGACATATTATAAAATTTACAACTTACTATATCTTTAACTTGTAGGTTGATGGAAAGCTAGAGGATTTTAGGAAGGATATATTTGTAGAACTACATGGCCTTCGATTGTTTATAGATGATTATGTGAGGACTGTTTTGAAATTGCTAAACAGTAGAAATGACGAGGATGATGCAAAGGTAAGAGTTGACATATATTTATATACCAAAACACTTTATGACATATGAAACAATATACTCAAACTAACATAAAATATTTAGTTTGCTGGTAGTTCAACCAAAATCAATGACCAACGAAAAGGAGTGAACAACCAGCAATTTCAGTTCAATATTGGTGAACAAGTGCATGCAAGCACCAGCAACATAGGTATCTACAAAATACCTACATCTATCTACATTTAGTATAAAACTGAAAAAGGGCATATCCACATAATCCATATTTTTCTACAACTTCCTACATATATCTACAAATTCAAGGCAGCTTTACCATTTTTAATTATAAAACACAACATATTAAAGTTGCAGTTTGTCCAAAACATGTTCCAGCACATGCTGACTTGCTTACAAAATTTCAAGGTCCAGCTGATGAAGACAAAGCAAGTATAATATCATACTGTCATTCAGAGATGTATTATTGTAGTTTATACAAATTTACATTCATGTTAAGTAATTTATGTATTATGTTACAGAGATTGAAGATATCAATGCACAGTCCCCGATTCACAGAGTGACTGTAGCAGCTCAGACAGAATGTGCCACTGAGCAACAGGAAAATGAAGGTGCAGATGCACATCATGTGGATGTAGGTGATCCTGAAGGATCAAGCATTGAGAAGAAGGGAGTCACACTGGATGAATTTGAGTTTCTCGACAACTTAACACAATTGGTTAATTATGGAGAACCCATACCAGATGAAGCAACACCTATGCATCCGGGGAGAACCAGGCAGCCTGGGAAGCATGCACGATCACCTTTCATACCTCTATACAGTTCGGGAGGCAGCAACTCTCTTGGACCTAACTTTTTCTTCCTGAAGCACCCCTTCACTACTGTTATAGGTGAAGATGTAGATCCTGATGTTTTAGATAAATTCAACAAGTGGTTATACCACTATAATGCCAAAGGATCTAAGAGCTATGAATTGACTAATTTGACACTTTTATTTCAGCATTTATTTTTTACATATGTAAGTTATTCTATGTTTTTTTTGGATATTTAATTGTTGTTACAAGAGGAAGGCTCCATTTTCCATAAAGGATAACCAAATCAAGCCTTGGTTAGACCTTGGAGTCAAAAAGGTTGATAAGAAGGACTGGTTTTATTTCCTTGTTTACCCCGGGCAAGTCCTCAATAACTCTGTAAGTATCAAAGAATCTATTCATAATATATAATGTGTCTTCTATATTTGTATCCTAAATGTATTTATGTTGTAGATATGAAATATATTTTCACCATGACGTGTATTTTGAATTGTAGATATAATGTAGACAGACTTATAAATGTTGTATTTCTTATATGTAGTGTGACTGTATTTTAGTTTCTACCTTATGTATCCAATTTTCTGATGATTTGTATCTATAAATTCTATATTTAGTATGCAGGACAGAATAGATATAGGTGTATTTAATTTTTGTAGTTAAATTGTAGTGAATTTGTAGACTAGGCAACATTACAAGATTAGTTTGTAGCTGTTTTGTTGGTAATTATAATTTCAATTTAGCTTATAGTAGATTTTATTTTTTTGTGCAGCACATTGATGTTATAATGTATTACCTGATAAAAAGAGGCAAATATGGCAGCAACAACAAAACTAGGTTTATAACAACCGATTGTTTGTTCAAGACGAAGATTGAACAAATCTATGAGAAGTTCATAAAATCTCCGCCAAAAAAGAAATATTCAGTTGTTAAACCCCATGATGATGTTGCAGAATATATTTTGGGGTATAGAATTCTTGCTAATGTTGCCTGGGATGAAATTGACCATGTCATCATGCCCGTGAACATTGTAGAGAATTTCCTTTGGTTTCTGGTCGTTTCCGACATTGCGGATAGGCAGTTTTATGCATATGATTCCATGGTGTCTTCACACCATCATAATGTTGTTGAATCCTGTGTTGATAAGTTTCAGTCATCATCCCTCTGTATTTGTCTTGCACTGGTTTCTATGGGAAGCGTAAAGACATTAACTTTAAGAATACAATTGCATACATTGAGAAACCAGTTATAGACCCTCTTAGCATTCAGTGGATGGTTGCGGAGATTCCACAGCAAAAAGAAGGATCACTGTAAAAAACCTATTCTCTCTTTCTAAACGTTAATTTTTTTTTATATAATCATTTGTTAAATAGTTTAATTTTTTTGTCTTATGTAGCGATTGTGCTATATTTGTGCCTGCCTTTGCCGAATATGTTAGTCTTGGAGATTTGTCAATACCCGCAGAAGATATTTCTGATATTGACCAACACCATATGCGCTATGGAGCTCTCTTATGGGACTATGCTACATAGAAGCAAGAAGATGGGTCAATCAGTGAAAACGAGGTTACAGGCAGGCTAGCAAGGAGGAAGGGAGCTCCTGCATTAAATGAGAAGACTAGAGGTCCAGAGAAAGAAGAATTAGTGTCATGTGTTCCTAGTTTAGTTGATGCTAGTTGGTAGTTGAAGGAGAATACACAACTTTCTGAACAAATATTTTATTTTTTTATTACAGCAGATATGTTTGTTTTGTTATTTTCTATTCAGTTTTAGTAGTTCACTTGAATATAAATTAGCTGTTTTATCATCATTTGTTCAATCTTTACAACATTGTATATTCATTATATTAAACGTAGTTATTATGATGTTATAATACAATTTGACTACAAACCAACCACACAAGATCTACATTGTGGAAACACTCAATGTCGTTATTGTATATATTTTTCTAGTTGTATATGTTCATAATTTTTATGAAATACCCTAGAGATTGTAGGTATTTTATGTATATAACTGTCAGTTGAAGTTAAATTACACAACAAACAGAAGAATTAAATACTCCAATCATAGAAAGAGATTATCTACAACTTATCTACAACTTATCTACAAAACTATAATTTACCTACATTTATGTCTACATTTTATCTACAATCTGGAAATATTGTATATTACAGTTAATTTTTTTTAGCAGTTGTATTGTAGATAATAAATATTAAAATTTAACTATACTATATGAAAAATAAATTTAGATGCTTGACACAATACATAAAAACATATTAACAACACATAATCAAATTGAAACTAACTACATATGATCTTTAAAAAGTTAAACGATTATACACAAAAATCTGCTAACTTGAACACACTAACAGTTATTTTGATAAACTATTCTAACTACATGATATTTATTTCTTTTTGGGCATATTCTTGCAAGATCTTTTGTTATGCCCTTCACCTCCACAGTTCCCACATGACACCTTGTACTTCTTTGACTTTATTTCATCATATGTTTTGTATCTTTCCTTTTGAGGTCTTCCTGGCTGCCTTTTATCTCCCGTCGGTGGATTTACTACTTCATCCAAAATATGTTGTGGCACAATCCATTTGCTTTCATCAGGAAGAGGATTTACTGGTATTTCATACGTACGCAGTAGTCTCTCCTTTGTGTAATATGGAGAGCAATAGTTTTCATAAGTTTCATTCATGTGCCTTAATGCTGCCAAAGCATGCGCACATGGAAGTTCTTCAAGTTGAAATTGGCCACAACTACATTTCTTGCTTTCGAGACATGCAATGTACCGCTTCACACCATCTAACACGGTGTGTATATGATCTATTGAAACCCTCACTTACAATTACAGAACAAACAGAAAAACTATTATTTCAATCATACAAATAATTAATCAACAACTTATTTACAAGTTATCTACAAAAATTCTACAACTTATCTACAACCTACAAATTATATATAATTTGTCTACAATTTATCTACAATCTGGAAACACTACATATTAAATTATTTCTTTTTTCTCCACCAAATAAACAGATCTTACCCTAAGCTTCTGAGATAATGTTATGTTGTTCTCCAATTCTTTGTTGAATTTGGATCCAAGGAATGTGAAAGTACCCTGTGCCTTCAATAACTTCTCGTTGGTCCAACGTTCTAGTAGTGTTCTCATATACTCTAAAAGGTCAAATATTGGCATCTCTCTTGCATATTTTGTTACAGCATTTAACGACTCTGCAATATTTGATGTCATTGTCCAAGTTCTATTCACCGTTGCATGTACTCTTGACCATCTATGATAGCCAATATCATATAGGTATGATTTAACACGCGGGTCTATCTCTTCAATCTTCGACATCCTTTCATTAAATTCATCCAGAGTATATGGCCGTGTTGTAGCAAAGTACAATTTATGTAATTGTAGATGACCCTTTTTGAACTTTTCCCTTATATTTGTCCAAATATGCCACATGCTAGAGTAGTGTGGAACTCCTGGATAGACAATTGATGTTGCCTTCAGGATACTCTCATTTCTATCTGAAACAACACATATTGAAGGTCTTTCATCATATGCTTGCTTGAATTTCTCAAAGAACCACTTCCACGATGCGTCATTTTCCGAATCAACCACCGCATATGCCAAGGGCAATATTGTACCTACATTATTATTTAATAAAAAATTAACTGGCAGCTTTTGAAAATCTATATAAAAATATTAATACATAATTACTACTATATATCTACCAAATATCGATAATGTATCTACATGTGATACACTGACTACAAAATATCTACAATATATTTACATTTTATCGACTGCTTAGAAAAAAGCTACAAAATTTCTACACTTTTTACCTGCTACATCCATGGTGCTTGCTGTCAGCATAATCCCTCTATAGGCTGACTTTAAGAATATCCCTTCAACCACTACTACTGGCCTACAATATTGCCAACCACTTATTGATGTACAAAGAGCAACAAATGCATATAAAAAGCATTCATCTGCTGTCTTCTTCAATTTAACAACTGAACCAGGATAAGTCTCCTCAAGAATATAAAAATATTTTGGCAATTTGCTGTAGGAGTCAGCAGGATTCCCTCTCAAAAACTGTAAAGCCTTTTCTTTTTCTCTCCATACTTGCATGTAGCTTAGGTTCACTCCATGTTCGGATAACATGTCAATTTGTATGTCCTTTGGTGTGTAAACAGTCTTAGGATCACAATACTTTGGAATGAACATGCTACCAACTACAGTTGTAGTACGTTTGCGCTGTATGAATGTATCGTCCATTAAGGAGCATGTGTGTTGTCGGTTGAAACTCCTTATCTTGAACATTGCGGAATCATTAATTGACGTTGCCTTGAAGTGCCATTGACAGTTTTCACCAACGCATATAAGCCAGCTACAAAAAAAAATACAATATTTAATACAAATTATAAATGTAGATGCAACAAAAGGAATGCTTTAACATAAAGTAACATAATCTACAATTTAACTATAATTTATCTACAGTGTGTAAAAAACACATATCTCGAGTAAAACACTACTTTTAATGATCTTTTCACAATAAATATCTCCATACCTTCTATAGCTAGATCTTTTAACTCCGAACTGGAACTTGTGTATCACAGAATAGTGCTTCATTGCAGCATCTACAGTTTGCTTGTCTAGATACACTTGTCCTTCTTCAATAGCACTTTGCGTACCTTATGTTATTATTTCACTTTGATATTCCTCTATAGCTGGAGAGGAAGTCATATCAAGTAACTTTAGGGATCCAAACGAACCTGCATGAAAATAAAGACAAACAGTGTCATTTATCATTTTGTAGAATCTTTGTAGATAATTTGTAGATATAGTGAAGATATTTTGTAGTCATCTTTTTTTCTTCGCACATAGATTGTAGTTAAATTGTAGTGTAACTGTATCAATTTGTATATACTTGTGAAAACAATACTGCTTCATACATAATTAAACTGATTTTTAATTTATCTGAATAGCTTTTGTTCAAATTTTGTAGATGAAGACAAAATGTTGAAGCCAAGTTTTTTTAAACATATATTGTAGTTTATTTTGTAGTATAAATGTAGTAAGTTTGTAGATAATCTCACAAGAAATACTGCTTTATACTTCCTTTACTGGTTTGTAGTTAAATTGTCTTCAAATATAGTAATTTTGTAGATAATACAGTAAAAAAGGAATTCTATGCAATTTTAAACATAACAAACCTGCACTGGTGTTGTCGTTGGTGATAGCCAATTCCAAAGTGAAATCTCGTACACTTATACATAACAAATATGATCCTAAGTTATTATTCTCCTTTTTGGTCTCCATATACACACAAACCCCCATATCATTCCGTATCTCCATTGGAGGACAATTGTCGTTCACAATGTATTTGATTTCTACAATTCTTTCCAAAGTATCAATCAATAATTGCTCTGCAATTGTAGAAATCAACATACTGTAGCTTGCATTCTCATCTATCACAATGCCATCAACTTGAAAATCTCTAAATTTGCCATAGTTATCCCAATTCCCATTCAACTGTAGCATGATAGGGATTTTTGACATGATTTCTGGATTGCGAAAAAATAGATGAAGAACAGAATATCTACTGATTGGTTTCTACAGTTTGAGTTGATTTTGTTGAATATATTGTCGCATATTTGATTTCTGGAATTTGAATTCTACAATTTGATTTCGCCTATTTGATTTCTGGAATTTGAATTCTACAATTTGATTTCACCTATTTGATATCTGGAATTTGAATTCTATATTGGCGTTTTTTTTAAATTGTAGTTTAAGAGAAAACTACGCAGATCCGTTTCAATTATGAATTTAATATCGCGCCATTATAGGAAGATTCTTTACAGATTTTAGGCGCGCTATTATAGGAAGATTTTGTCCTATTAAACGGTAATTACCGTATGGTATATAAATTGTAGGGAAAATGTGGACTGGGCGGGTAATTTAAGAACATTGCACATTTTTGGTAATAAGGTTTCTTATATGGTATAGGAAGAAAAAAATCCCTTAAATAAATAAGTCTTAATCCATTGGGCGAGCCCAGTTAATTGGCTAAAGTGATGAGCCCACTTCATTAAGCCCAAGATATCATCTTCCTAGATGCCCAGTTTGGTGCCACATGTTAAATGACGTGGCACACCAAGTCAAATGGAAGAGCCAATAGGATCGTGCCACATGTCAAAATGACAAGGCATGCCAAGTCAAATTAAAAGGTCACTGAAATCGTGTCACATGTACACGTGACATGTTTTGGCCAATCAAATGCGGCCTTGTCACACTTTGATTTGATTGGTCGGAAAGAGTTTGTTCTTATCATAACTCTTCCCTCCTACACTTCATAACTTAGAAAAGAAACCAGAAGTTATAACAAGAAACATTGCGGATTTCTCTAAAAGCTACAAACATTCAAGTGTCCTACGGATTAAAAGATCAAGACGAAGATTCAAGAACAAGCTGCAAGCCCTTGGATTAAAAGTACGTCAAGATCAAGCTTCAAGCACTTGGATTAAACCAAAATAAAATTCAAGATTAAGCTCGGAGGCTCTTTTATTTACCGTTGAAAAGAAGAATCAGAGGATTCATAGAGATTGTAACACTCAAATATTTGCAATAAAATACTACGATTGTTGCAATATTTTTTGGTCTTGATTTTATTTTCTCGACGCAATTTACTGTCTACAAATTCTGGCACGCCCAGTGGGACAATCTCTACCTCACATATCAACTTTTCAATCACCAAAGTTCAATAACAACGAAATGGCTTCCAAGAAAATCAACTCCAGTTCAACTTCCGCCAAGGCTGCCGATTCCAAGTTCTATGCTGATGTGGAAAACATACTCGAAGTTACCTTTGGAAGCTTTGGACCAGTTACGAGGAGCAAAGCAAGCTCGTTAGGACAACAATCATCCCAAGTGTCATCCGCATCTACCCATGTTTTCGGATCTTCATCCTCAAAAGGATCAAGATCTTCCACAAATACACCCGAAGGAGGAAGCGATGTTGCTGAAAATATCAAGAAAACTCTTGCTCTGCTTGACCTCTCCGGATCCAAGCACTCTGCTGTGAAGGAAGATGATGACGCTTCAAGTGATGGATCCTCCCCACTTACACCACATAGCGTGAGCCAATCAAGGATCAATCTGTGTGAAAATCCATGCTACTCTCCATCGTCCATGACAATCATGCAAGCCATGGTGACAAACATTTCATCTGTGGAGGAGCAGTTGGCAAACTTGACAGAAGCAATCGCTGGCTTGACCAAGTGCATGCAAAATCAAGATGCTAGAATCGACAAGCTAACATATAGGGTGGGAATCTTGATGGAAGAAGAATTCACCCATGCACCTCGCAAACTCCCAGAAGTTCAAGAGATTGATCCTCCCCACGACAAGTTGCATCCACTAAGGAAATTCCAGTCTTTTTGGAAGGGATGATCCCAATCAATCAACTAAAGAAGTTTATTGAAAGGACTATAAAAAAAAAATATGAAGTCGCTTTCAAGTCCTCCTTTACCTACGCAGAGTTGTACATTTCAAGGATCGATATGTTGAAGATGCCTTCTGGCTATCAACCTCCGAAATTTTAACAGTTTGATGGCAAAGGCAATCCAAAGCAATATGTGGCGCACTTCGTTGAGACATGCAACAATGCTGGGACTTATGGAGATTACCTCGTCAAACAGTTTGTCCGCTCATTAAAAGGAAATGCTTTTGATTGGTACACGCACCTCGAGGCTGGATCTGTTGATAGCTGGGATCAACTAGAGCAAGAATTCCTCAATCGCTTTTATAGCACGAGACGTACTGTGAGTATGATAGAACTCACAAGTACTCATCAACGGAAGAGTGAACCAGTTATCGACTTTATCAATCGTTGGAGGAATACAAGCCTCAACTGTAAAGATAGGATTAGTGAAGCTTTTGGCATAGAGATGTGCATCCAAGGTATGCATTGGGTATTGCGCTACATCTTGCAAGGTATCAAGCCTAGCACATTTTAAGAACTTGCAACTCGTGCCCATGACATGGAATTGAGCATGGCCTCTGCTGGAAACGGAAGGCTGCCCATCTATGAACCTCGCAAAGTAAACGACAAGCAAGAAGTCAAAAAATGGAGCAAGTTTGTACCAAGATCTGAAAACAAAGAAGCGATGAATGTCAACACATCACTTATGAAGTTCACGACGAAGGTGAGCAAAAAGCAGAGTACGAAATCCACTTCGTTTCAAGATAAGCCAAGTGGAAAGTTAACTGTAAAAGAAATGCAAGAGAAAGAGTACCCGTTTCTGGATTCTGATGTACCAGCTATTTTTGAAGAACTCCTCGAGTTAAATCTCATAGAGCTTCCGAAGATGAAGCGACCAAATGAAGCTGGAAAGATTGATGACCCAAATTACTGCAAATATCATCGACTTGTGATCCACCCTCTGGAGAAGTGCTTTGTCTTCAAGGACAAAGTTATGGACTTGGCTCGTGAAAAGAAGATCGTGCTTGAAGATGAGAAAGTAAGCGCAAACCAAGTCTCTGTCACATTTGGCTCATTCAGTCCAGACGAATTATGTAGTTTTAAAGAAAGTAAAGATTAAGAATTACTGGAGAACTACAAAGTTGAAGACGGTCAATCTGAGGACGATGAAGGTTGGACGTTGGTGACTCGTCGTAGGCGTCACAAAAGGAACCCGCGAAAAGGATCAATGGAATAACCAACAAGTAAAATAATGGTGAAAAGACCTAGGATATGGAATCCAGTTGAGCATGAAAAGAAAGAGAAAGTGGAGGTGCATCACCCTCAAAAGCCACGATATCCGGTTACCTTGGAAGATTTTTTACCAAGTTGGTTTCGTACGAAGATTTCCCATGGGGGTATTGATGCCTCTTGTTTCCATACTGACGAAGAGAAAGAAAAAAGTGATGACCTAACGTTGGAACCATCTTCGAAAAAGCTTATCGAGCCCACTCCTCAAGAAGTTAATGCTTATGAGGAAAAAGTCATGTTCACAAATGACGACCTTCTGCTAGGTGACACTCCTCATAACCGCCCATTGTACCTAGTTGGCTATATGCGTGATGAAAGGGTAAATCAAATTTTCGTCGATGGAGGATCCTCAGTGAAATTTTGCCAATTCGCACTGTGAAAGAACTTCATATTCCCATGAACGAACTCTTAGAAAGTCATATGATGATCCAAGGATTCAACCAAGGGAGGCAAAGATCCATAGGCGCGATCAGGCTGGGAATCACCATTAAAGATATGCAATCAAGTGCATGGCTGCATGTGATCGATGCGAAGACTTCATACAATGTCTTGCTTGGAAGGCCTTGGATACATGCGAATAAAGTAGTTCCGTCTACCTACCATCAATGTTTAAAATACTATGAGGGTGAAGTCGAGAAGAAGATAGTTGTCGATGATGCGCCATTTACCAAGGCAGAGTCACACTTCGCAAATGCAAAATTCTACTTGAAGAACCACATTGTGAAGGATCTAAAAGTTGATGATGGCATGAAAAGAAAGAATGGAGAGCCCACAACTAAAAGAGCTGAGGTGACTATTGGTAAAGCCAAAGTTGGTACTGAGGAGGTACAACCCAAACGTGAATAGATCTCATAGAGGGGATATTGTGTCTTATGGCAAGAAAATAAGTCATGTGCTCCAACATGTCCCTAAAGGAAGAAAGATGAAGGCGAGTCATCTAATCTCCAAACTAACATGCTAAAGGAGTGAACTCTTCTGGTAAACAAATTGAGGCAGTAAAGTTGTCCTCAAATCCGCTTGCAGGGTTTGTAGCCCAAAATCATCTGCAGAAAGTGGCACTCCCTACAAAGCGGAAAGATGAAGGTTTTGATCCTAACGCTTACAAGCTCTTTGAAAAGGCTGGATACAATCCCAATGAGCAGTCAAAGTTAGGGAAGCTCCCATCAGAAGCTGCAACGAGGCAACCATGTGAAGGTTTGGGATACAAGAAACCGTCACTAGTGCGCATCTCAATAAGAAGGACGAGTAACAATTATATCATTGTAGAAGTTGAATCTGTCGTTTCTAACAGGCCTTCCGTCTTTGACCGACTTGGAAAATCAACTGTGAGAACTTCCGTATTTGAGAGATTGGGTCCGTTAAAGAAGGGGAATAAGTTACAGAGAAATTATCGAAATACAAGAACACCCGCTTCACCCAAAATTCAGAAGATCTCTAAAAAATTCTAAAGTTTGGTTCCTTCTAGAATGAAGCGACAAACAAAAGTCATGGTTTCTTGTGATGAAGTACTAAAGGTGAATCCATACACTGTGGTCTACACTAAAGAACATGATGAAGATGAAGAAAGTGTGGGTTCTTCGTATCATGTTACTGCACAGAGCGAGCATGGAGTTTTATCTCTAATGGAGGATGATGAGAAATTGGACGATGTTTCACCATGTTATCACATATCCTTCAATGATGGGGACCCTCAAGAAGATGATAATGCGAAAGATGCTCCCCCGGAACTTTAAGAAGGGGTAAAGGCAACAGTTGATGCCTTAAAAGAAGTTAACCTTGGCACTGATGAAGAACCAAGATCCACCTACCTAAGTGCTTTACTAGAAGTTGATGAAGAAAGAACTTATATTGAGTTACTCAAGGAGTTTAGGGATGTCTTCGCTTGGAGTTACAAAGAAGTGCCTGGCTTGGACCCTAAAGTGGCAGTCCATCACCTTGCGGTCAAGAATGGCGCTCGTCCTGTTAAACAAGCTCAAAGGCGTTTTAGACCGGACTTGGTTCCCCTGATTGAAACCGAAGTTAACAAACTCATTGAAGCTGGATTTATTCGGGAAGTTAAATACCCAACGTGGGTCTCAAGTATTGTCCCTGTAAAGAAGAAGAATAGCTATATTCGAGTGTGCGTCGACTTCAGGGATCTCAACAATGCGTGTCCCAAAGATGAATTCCCACTTCCTATTCTAGAGTTGATGATCGATGCTACTACGGGGTATGAGGCAATGTCGTTTATGGATGGTTCGTCAGGCTATAACCAAATTCGCATGGCACCAAAAGATGAATAGCTTACTGCATTATGCACCCCCAAGGGTATTTATTGCTACAAGGTAATGCCTTTTGGCTTGAAGAACGCTGGTGCTACTTACCAAAGGGCTATGCATAATATTTTCGACGATCTTCTCCACAAGAATGTCAAATTCTATGTTGACGACTTGGTGGTAAAATCAAGAGAGAAGGTAGACCACTTGAAAGACTTGAGAATGGTGTTTGAGTTGCTCCGGAGATACCAACATAGGATGAATCCATTGAAATGCGCCTTTGGAGTTACCTCCGAAAAGTTCCTGGGTTTCATTGCCCGACATCGAGGGATCGAAATTGATCAAACCAAAGTAGATGCACTTTTGAAAATGGCTAAGCCTCGGGATATTCATGAATTAAAAAGTCTGCAAGGAAAGCTAGCATACCTTAGGAGATTCATCTCAAACCTAGCTGGGAGATGCCAACCATTCAGTCGCCTCATGAAGAAGGGAGTTCCTTTCAAGTGGGACCAAGCTTGTAGCAATGCCTTTGAAAGTATCAAAACATACTTGATGAAGCCTCCAGTTTTGGCAACCCCTATACTTGGAAAGCCGTTGATACTATACATTTCAGCACAAGAAAGGTCTGTTGGAGCGCGGTTGGCCCAAGAAAATAACGAGGGGAAAGAAAAATCTCTTTACTACTTGAGCAGGATGATGACACCAAAAGAGCTGAATTATTCGCCAATTGAAAAGTTGTGTTTGGCGCTAGTCTTCTCAATTCAAAAGTTGAAGCACTACTTTCAAGCTCATGTTTTCCGTCTTGTTTCTAAAGCAAATCCCATCAAGTTCGTGATGTCAAAACATGTTCTTAGTGATCGACTAGCGAGATGGTACCTCCAATTTTAACAATTCGAGATATTGTACATCCCTCAAAAGGCTGTAAAAAGACAAGCATTGGCAGACTTCTTGGCAGATCATTCGATACCTGATGACTGGGAGCTAACTGACGAACTACCTGATGAGGACGCAATGGTCGTTGAAGTTCAACCTCCATGGAAGATGTACTTTGATGGTGTTGCGCATCGTGGGGGAGCTGGTGCTGGCGTAGTATTTGTCACTTCCCAAGGTGAAGTCGTGCCCTACTCCTTCACCTTGACACAACTCTGTTCCAACGATGTTGATGAGTATCAAGCATTAATACTTGGGCTTGAAATGTCATTGCAAGTCTTTGGTGACTCCCAGTTAGTTGTCAATCAACTTTTAGGTAGTTATGAGGTCAAGAAGGCTGAACTATGTTCATATCATGATTACGCTAAAAATTTAATGGGAAGGCTCGGTGGCGTAACTATTCAACATGTGCCAAGGAAAGAAAATAAGAAGGCTGATGTTTTAGCTTCCCTAGATTCATCATTAACCCTGCCTGATCAAGCGCAAGTTACTGTCTGCTAAAAATGGGTAGCACCGCCGCCAAATGAGGCTGAAGGTAAAGAAAATGAACTCAAGCATCTTGTCGTTGTTTCTGAAGTTGAGGAAAAAGAATGGAAACAGCCCATTATCGACTACTTATGCTATGGGATACTCCTAGAAAATCCGAGGAGAAGGACTGAAGTCCGTCGTCGAGCACCTCGCTTCCTTTACTACAAAGATACTCTATACAGAAGGTCGTTCGAGGGAGTACTTTTGCGATGCTTATGGAAAGAAGAAACACTCTAAGCTTTGCAAGAGGCACATTATGGGGTATGTGGGTCACATTAGTCAGGACCAAAACTACACTTCCATATAAAAAGGAAGGGATATTATTGGCCAACAATGGTAAAAGATTGCTTGGACTACGCTCGAAGATGCAAGGCTTGTCAATTCCATGCGAATTTTATTCACCAACCTCCTGAAGTGTTGCACCCGACTGTTGCATCCTAGCCGTTTGACGCTTGGGGATTGGATGTTGTTGGACCACTGCCAAAGTCCTCTGGTGGGAACCTATACATCTTGGCTGCAACTGACTACTTCTCAGAATGGGATGAAGTTGTTGCTCTTAAGGAGGTAAAGAAGGAAAATGTTGCAAGTTTCATCCGATTAAACATTCTATCGCTTTGGAATTCCTCGTTACATAATAACGGATAACGGAAAGCCATTCAATAATAGGTTGATGAACAAGGTTTGTGATCTCTTTGAGTTCAAGCAATGTAACTCTTTGATGTACAACGCTGCCGCCAATGGTCTAGCTGAAGCATTCAACAAAACTCTATGCAACTTGCTAAATAAAGTCGTCTCCAAATCCAAACGATATTGGAATGACCATATGGAAGAAGCTCTATGGGCATATAGGATGACTCACCGCACGCCAACACAAGCGACTCCTTGTTCACTCATTTATGGAGTCGAAGTCGTCTTGCCACTTGAGCGTCAAATACCTTCATTACGAGTGTTATTCAAGAAGGGATCACTGACGAAGAAAATGCTCGACTTCGATTAGCAGAGTTGGAGTCTCTTGATGGGAAGAGGTAGGAAGCTCAACAGAGTCTTGAATGTTATCAAGCTCGATTTTCTCGCACCTTCAATAAAAGAGTTCGCCCGAGGTCCTCTCAAGTAGGAGACCAAGTCCTTGCCATACGAAGACCCATTATTACTTCCCATAAATCTGAAGGGAAGTTCACTTCAAAATGGGATGGGCCATATGTCGTAAAAGAAGCTTACTCAAGTGGGGCTTACAAGCTGCTTGATGCAGATGGCATGGGAATCGGCCCTATCAATGGTAAGTTTCTGAAGAAGTATTATCCTTGAAGTTGCAACGCTCCTCGACGCATGAGCCTAAACTACATGTTCCTACACTCCTGGCCCGCATGAGTCTAAACTGTGTACGGTCCACCTAAAAAAGTAAAAAAAAATGAGTCTGCTTGTTTGAAACCTCGAAAGAGGCGACCTAGGCAAAAGTTAGGACACAAAAAATGAAAAAAAAAGTCTGCTAGGTTGAAAACCTCGAAAGAGGCGGTCTAGGAAAAAGTTAGGACATAGAAAAAAATACCCATTCTGAACTACGGTATGACTTGATCCTCTTCACCGAGGTACGTAGGTAGCTTAGGGTTTCATTATGAATTCAGTCGCATGAGTTCAAAAGATACATAGTGCCCTCATCGTGTTCGAATAAAGTACGATGAAATGTAATTCATTCAACCACCACTTGAAAATCGAGTTGAGATACCATTTTTCTGTTAAACTTTGGGTTTGATTTAAAGGGGGCAAGTTGCTATGGTAAAATAGTGTCTTCACTGAAATGATGACAATGTTTGCGTCAAAGTCTGGGGATTCGCTATGTCTTCATGTTCACATAACCTTCAAGTTTATTGGACTTCATATTCGCTCACCGCTAAAAAATAGGGATATTAAATTTTTATTGATAAAAATAAAAACGTCTTGTGACTTCGAGGCTTCCATACCAAAACACAAAAGTTTTGGCGAAGTCGCGCCAATTTGAAATTGTCGGTATATCAAAATCTGATGTTGACTTCGAAATATTGGCTGAAACCATACTTAAAGTATTAAATCCTACATTTTGGAGATATTTTATATTTGAAGTCTCATTTTCATAAAATCAAACGGTTTGTGATTTCGACGTTCCTACATCAAGATACAATTTTTTGGTGAAGTTGCACAAATTTGAGACTATCAACGTGTCAGATCTAAAGTTAGATTCAAAATAATATCTGGGATGATTATCAAGTTATTTAATTCTGAATTTTTTATATGTCCTATATCTAGAAATCTATTTTCATAAAATCAAGCGGTTCATGATTTCGACATTCCTACATCAAGATATAAAAGTTTTGGTGAAGTCGCACAAATCTGAAATGGTCAACGTGTCGGAATCTAAAGTTAGATTCAAACTAATATATGAGACGATTCTCAAGTTATTTGATTTCGAATTTTGGATATGTACTAGATCTCAAACTCTATTATCCATAAAATCAAGAGGTTCATGATTTTGACATTCCTACATCAAGATATAAAAGTTTTGGTGAAGTCGCGCAAATCTGAAACTGTCAACGTGTCGGGATCTAAAGTTAGATTCAAACTAATATCTGGGACAATTCTCAAATTGTTTGATTCTGAATTTTGGATATGTTCAAGATCTCGAAGTCTATTATTCGTAAAATCAAGCGGTTCATGATTTCGACATTCTTACATCAAGATATAAAAGTTTTGGCGAAGTCATGCAAATCTAAAATTGCCAGCGTGGTGCAATATAAAGTTGGTTTTAAAATGTTGTCCGGGACAATTCTGAAGGCGTTTTTAAAAAAAAGGTTTTTGTTGCAGGTGTTCGTCTCGAACTTTTAAAGGCATTCGAAGTTTTTAAGGCTTTCGTTCCGAACTTTTAAAAGGTGTATGTCTCGAACTTTTAAAGGCGCTTGTCTTGAACTTTTTAAAGGTGCACATGACGAATTTTAAAGAGTCCTCACTGCCGACTTTTAAAGATTTCTACCACAAACTTTTATGGATATTCATCATGAATTTTAAAGGTCTTCACTGCGAACTTTTAAAGGCCTTCACCGTGAACTTTTAGATATCTTGACCATGAGCTTTTAAGGATCTTTACACGAACTTTTATGGGTCTTCGCTGTGAATTTTAAAGGTCTTCACGCGAACTTTTAAAGGTGTTCACTGTGAACTTTTAGAGATCTTTATCACAAGCTTTTAAGGATTTTTACGCGAATTTTTATGGGTCTTGCAAATTTTAAAGGTCTTCACTGCGAACTTTTAAAGGTTTTCACCGTAAACTTTTAGAGATCTTGACCACGAGCTTTTAAAGGGCTTTGCCACGAATTTTTAAAGGTGCTCATCGCGTGCTTTTAAAGGTTTTCACCGCGAACTTTTAAAGGTATTCATTGTGAACTTTTAAATATCTTGACCACGAGCTTTTAAGGACCTTTGCACGAACTTTTACGGGTCTTTGCAGCAAATTTTTAAGGTCATAATACCTGAAACGGAGCTGCTCATGACCCCAAACTGCCGAACGACGCGCTAGAGCTCAAAACTACCGGTCGGGTCGTTACATTCTCCCCCACTTAAACAAACGTTCGTCCTTGAACGTGCTGAGAACTGCTCTGGAGTTATTTGAAATCACTGTTTAACACCTCGTGCACCTGCCCGTGCTACCACAACCCAGTTGAGCACATTAGCTTGATCAAATCTGAAGATTTCTTCTTTTATCTATATAATAAGCTCAGAACCTAGTTCCAACACTTGAAATTCTCTGTCAGACCTAGTTCCAATATATAAATACCGTATCATCCACCACACGATATACCAGAACATGACTGCATGCTTTTGCTGAATTAGCACCATGCACCGCAAAATTCATCATCTAACCACAATGACGCTCCCTGAACCTTAATATCCAAAAATCCACGAATCTGATGCTCCCAGTGCACCTCATAACAAATATACATACATCCTACTATAATGCTGACGATACCACCACAACGGAGGAGATGTGTAGAAATTCATACCCAACTGTAGAGTTAACAAATCATTGAATATCTCATCTTGAGTAGAATCATCACCTCATTATGAACCTGAATACTGGTTTTTGTCCTTTAATATACTTCACATAACCTTATCGCACTGATCTCTGATCCGATAATCTCGTCTCACCCAGTATGAGCTTCTTAGACAACAAATCACCCCAAACACGAACAACAACCTCACATGACACCATATCGCGCCAATAAGCCATAATTCGAACATGATAATAAGAAATGACTCAGGAAGGGACTATTCAACTCACGCAACTAATATGAACTTTTCTCAGAAAATAGGAAGTAGAACATAAGAAAGAATAAATATAGGAACCTTACTCATCATCACACGGTTGCGGCATGCAACCCGATCCGAATAACATACTCGTGGCAACATGCCACCCGATCCACACATAAAATTTACATAAGAAGATATATATACAGAATTGATTTTCTCACTATTACAAATTACTGATTATCGATCATAAGCACGCTAAGTGCATAATACCATCCTGGGGAGACTGATAAAGTCGTATGCTACAAAACTCAAGCACAACTGAGGTGCGATATATATACATACACTCTGGATCTCAAGAGCTATCCTGCTCACATAACATCCCCACTACGCGGGACCTAAACACATAGGAAATTATCAAGCCGTTTCACAACTCATACGGCACAATCATAAAATATCACATGAATTTGACGAAGACGGAACAACATCTGTTGTTCTAATACCTTTCCATGAAAAACGCTCTACTGAAATGAACATGCCTGGCTCATACGGAGCCCATAATCATATTTAAATCCATCCACAAACATCGAGTCTACCTTGCTCGCACCAAACTAAGCTAATAGCTTTACCGGAGTCCATATTAACCCACTTTCTCTCATAATACGCGAGAACAACAATCATAGCCGGGACAAACACCCCACAATCCACAACCAAATGAACTGAATGCCTTTCAGGCATAACTTCTCAAATAAACAATATAGCACTCCTTTATACTCAGTCCAAATCTTCAATCCCTCAAGTGACTACATGTCACACTTATACAATGTTTTCGCGGTCATGCTTCCACGACTTTCCACACAAGGAAACAAGTCTGCACATCCACCACTGGCCATACTACGATGTAAGACAAATCAAGAACCCATAACTAGGGGGCAAAGCCTCTTTAACCAAACACCGATCTCAGGTGACACTGAAGACAACACCAGCTTACTCTAAACATTCAAATCCCTTATACTTGCTCATCCGAGCTCATGACATCCTTGTTAACACCGAACCGCAATCTCGATTCTTACTCCCAGTTACATACTGCTTACCGCACCTAACATGCCAATATGAGGTAGCGCAAGAATTCCATCATAACTTCTGAACCACCAATATGGTGAACACTTCATCATATAGAAACCTTTTACTTAACTCAATTCAAGAGTACCATCTTAACACACGAATGAATTCCCACAATCACCCAACATGCAAATCCTTAAGTAGTAGTATATACCACCATAACCCTTCCGGGATCTACCTATACCTAACAGGCCATAGCACTCAAATGCTCCCACATGGAATCCATTACGACGACCGACAAGCCCCGCACAAACCAGCACAAACCACATGCACAACTTAATCACATCAAAGGAACTGATCACTGCCGCAAATGTGCCATTTCAACCATGGCTAATCAATCTATCTTCTTTTAATCATCTTCAATTGCTTCAGGAATAATAGCAACTTCCTTCAACTCATAGCAGACTCAACCCTCACTCATCCCGGGTGACCTTGATTCACAAGACTATGCTGCTTAAATCCCGTAACCCGTCTCATACCCTCATAATAATCTTTCTCTAATCCGGAGTTTATTTCTCTCACTCCTCCAATATTATCCAGCACGCTGAAACATATCATAGAACATTCCAACCATCTTCCTTTTTCTCAGAAATTACTCTGCAAAAGCTCGATTCTCGATCATACTGCTGCCTGAAACCCTTAAACGTCGGATTCCTAACTTTTGAATTCACCAGGACCGCTATTGAGAGTCACCCACTCTGACTGGCCCCGAATACAATCAACTCCAAGTATCTTCTAGCACATGAACACCCTTTCCCTTGAAGCACGACTGAGTCACTACCCTGACAACTCACTTATGCCTTAAGCAAAATTCTGAATCTTTCAAAGCCTACCCCTGGACCGGCAGGGCCAAATTTTGTACACATTCATCAAATCCCACGCACAATCACCATTTTAATCCTTTCCCTTAGCTGTAATAACTTGCCAACATGCCGACAATCCGCAACCCTATGATAACACAATCATGCAACCCAACTGCAGATGGTGGGACTCCCCCACTTAGCCCGAAGCTACTCCTTGCACCACTCTAGACCCTGCCGAGATCCTTTCTCCTTTGATAACATGATCTTACTCAACCAATCCGTCCAATTCTTCCAAATTCTCCTGCTAGCACTCCCTAAATACTCAAATTCTCTAGCATCATTCACACATTATGCCTCCTACCGAATAGCCACTAGAACCCCTCATAGAGACCTGCCAACCATGCCACCGCTAACCTACTCACAGGAGATAACCCACCTGTGGAAATCACCCGCGAGCACCTTCCAACGACGTTGAAATGCACGCTCTTTGAGACTCCAATCCCCCATCCTACACCCTGCTTCATTTACCAACTTTACTAGTCTGTCTGCTCCTCATGGACATCCATTAAATACGCGATAATATCTTCAAATTCCAAGCTATGTTGTCGCTCTCCCATTTTGCGACTGCTCGACTTCCGCTTCTTACACCTGGCCTCCTAGAAATGGAACCACCGCCTAGCCTCACTTCAGGATCATTCTCTGTAGCTCTTAAACCAGCAGATCACCACGACTTCAAGCTCGCCGAAGATCATCTTTCTCTAGCTGCCTTCATTATCAACACTTATCTGGTATGAACCACCGCGCCCCACGGTCTTGGACAACCGCTTCTTCAATACTTCTTCACAATACTGTGACCCCATGCAATCGAAGAAGCCATAACACCGACAAACTTAACATATTCCATTCGATCAATGACGACGACTTCACGTCACAGGTGCATATCCCACCTTACTTGAAAACACCAAGTCTTACTACTTTGTCAACGCCAACCAGACCATTCATAACCCAAATGCCTTTCTTCTGCCGTAACTAAAATACCAAAATCTCGAAATTACACTCTGAGAAGACCTCCCTTCAAACCATTCATCACCCCCAACATACGGGCAAGCATTCTATCATCATATCGACATCGCGCGATAACCAATCGCAAGAATCATCACTACTTGAGCATAGCCTTAAGGCTCTCAGAAACACAACTATTGAGCTGAAACAACATATAATTCTTCTGCATGGCAACGACAATAGACTCAATCAATTTCGCAGGAGAAACATCCCGCACCGCACCCATAGAACCATTTCAATTCCTCAAATTCCTGATTCATAGCAAGCGTTCGCGACGCGTAAGATTGAGTAGGAATAAACATAGGCACAAGCCTCAAAGAAATCAAATCGCACGATGAGGAATCAAGAAGGGAAGTACTCCTAACAGTCCTGTAGCCTCTCGAAGATAAGTACAGACGTCTCCGTACCGATCCGCAAGACTCTACTCGACTCGCTCATGACTCGTGAGACCTAAGGGAACCTAGAGCTCTGATACCATGTTGTCACGACCCAAAATTCATAAGGTCGTGATGGAGCCGAACATCATTGTCAGGCAAGCCACTCATTAATTAATTGAAATAATTTCCGATTTTAGCATTTATGAAAATCATTATCTTTCACTTTATTATATAATAATTAAATAAAAATCCCTTAAGTAAATATAATGTTTTAAATAGTCCTATTTTAGCAAATATATTCCAACACATCCCAGAACCCGGTGTCACAAGTACATGAGTAATTTCTAAGAATTTTACAATTTCTACAAAGCTTGTCCGAAATACAAGTGGACAAGGAAATTTAAAATAATGTAATACAGTACGAGGGAGACTCTGTCAGCTGCGGATCGCCTCCGGATGATGCAGCTCGCCTAAGTCTCCAAATCCTCCACATCGCTATGAAAGTACCTGTGCAATAAAGATGCACATCAAGTGTAACATGAGTACAAAAATAACGTGTACTCAGTAAGTCGCCCGCCTAACCTCAGAGAGGTAGTGACGAGAGGTCGGATTAGACACTTGCTAGAGGTCAATTTAGTGTATTCAAGTGTGGCACTAAGCATGATTATCATAGGCAATTTACTAAGTTCAGGAATAAATAATATCAACTCTTTGCACATTTAACACTTTAATTCTTCGTCATATTAATAACAATTAATCAACATGGGTGATTTAATCAAATAACAATTTAATCAACATAAAGGACCAACTTCTTCCAAAAATATTTAATAACTTTAAATCTCTGTCATTTCAGTTGACAACTTAAAATTCCAGGCTAGTAATCAGGCAAAAATCATAGCAACTACGCAACAAATATCATGCGCAAGCAATGCCGATGGTCGAACGACGCAGACCAACAATAATAAATTGTGCACTACCGAGGGTCGAACGGCTCGAATCATAGATGCATCTATCTGACCCGCTCGCGAATCGATCATGCAACGCGGTTATACATAAAAATAATAAGGTTAGCCTGCTCGCGAATCATACATGCGACTCAGGTGCTCATATGCACACATATTCACATAATAATTCCACATTTTATCAAGAAAGCATTTTTCTCAGGAAAGTGGTAAAATTCTTCTTAAAGGAACATGAAATATAGCTTTTAAATCTTTGTTTTGAAAATCATTTTCCAAGTTTAATGCTATTCCATAATATAACCCAATCAGGTATACAATTATCCACGGAGGAATCAATTCTCTTTCTAGATGATTAAGAAAATGAAATCTAGTCTTCTTTAGATATTCAATTATGATTTCGATTATATTAGCAGTTTAATATTACAGGAAGGATCACAGGTACAACACGTAAGGCATGCTAGTGGGTCCTAGACTATCCGGACATGGCATAATAGTAGCTACGCACGGACTCCCGTCACCTCGTGCATACGTAGCCCCCGAAGATAATAGCACATACTTAATTGATTCACGTAGGGAGACAATTCCCCCTCACAAAGTTAGAAAGGAGACTTGCCTCGCTCTGAAATTTCATAACCGGCTTCCAAGCCCTTCCGACGACTCCAACGGACGCACAACGCCCCAAAACTATCCAAATAACGGCAAACCAATGAAAATATACCCTAATATTTGCAACAATTCCAAATTATATAATTTCCCAACCCTGTTTGGTGAAATGACCAAAATGCCCTCAGGCCCATGTGCCCGGAATCCAAAATTTCTCGAAGATAAATTCTACCCATAGCTTTACTAGTTCAAATATAAAATTTACTCTACATTCCATGCTCAAATTCGTGGCTAAAAATCCAAATTACCATTTATAGGTTTTCTTCAATATTTTTCCAAAATTTTCCACAATTTTCATGTATAATTCCATGTAATAACCTCGTATTTAACTTAGAAACATGAAGGAGTTACTTACCTTGTGATCCCTGACGAAAATCCTCTCTTGAAGCTCCTCCAAAATCGACCAAACCAAAGAAGAAATAAAGAAATGGCCAACAATTCACGGTTTTAAAACATTCTGCCCAGGCCATTTTTCACACCTGCGATCCAACACTCGCACCTGCGATTCCGCAGGTGCGACCAAACCTCCGCACCTACGGCTTCTCTTAGCTCAAGCCAACTTCACACATGCGCCCCATAGCCCACATCTGCGACTTCGCAGGTGCAGAAATATCATAGCACCTGCGCTCCAAGCCAGACCATCACTTCTTCACACCTGCGGTTCCATAGCACCTGCGGCCAAAGCCTCGCAGGTGCGGTCACACCAGATGACAGCAAATTCCAGCCTTCTTCAAACTCTCAACTTGATCCGTTAACCACCCGGAATCCACCCGAGGCCCCCGGACCCCGTCCAATTATACCAACATATTCCAAAACATAATGCGGACTTGCTCGAGGCCTCAAATCACATCAAACAACATCAAAACCATGAATCGCACCCAAATCCCAACTTTATGAACTTAGAAATTTCCAACTTCTAAATCCGATGCCGAAACCTGTCAAATCACGTCCGATTGACCCCAAATTTTGCACACAAGTCATATTCGACATTACGGACCTGCTTCAACTTCCGGAATTGCATTCCGGCCTCGCTATCAAAATTTCTACTTCCGATCGGATTTCTCGAAAACCTTCAAATTTCTATCTTTAGCCAAATGACTTCAAAATGACCTACGGACATCCAAATTCACTTCCGACCATGCTCCCAACTCCAGAATCACCATACGAAGCTATTCCCAGCCTCGGAATCCTAAACGGACATCAACATCACTGAAATGCGCTTCAGGCCAAACTTAGGAAATTCCTTCAAAAATGTTGACTTCCACAATATACCGAAACGCTCCCGAGTTATCCAAAACCCGATCCGGACATACGCTCAAGTCCAAAATCATCATACGAACCTGCTGGAACTTCAAATCCTGATTCGGAGGTTGTTTACTCAAAATTTCAATCTTAGTTGATTCTTGCAACTTAAGGCTTCTGAAATAAGAATTTTCTTTCCAAATAAACTCTAAACTTTCCGACATTCAATTTCGACCACACCTGCAAGTCATAATACCTGAAACGGGGCTGCTCATGACCCCAAATTTCCGAACGACGTGCTAGAGCTTAAAACTACCGGTCGGATCGTTACAAAGGATCTAATTGTGAAATGGTTCAACAAAACTTGAAACAACACAGTACTATTACAATAATGACTAATGTTGCTTTTCTCGTTAACTAGAAAAGTTTAGCACCATTTTGAAGTCTCGGGTGGATACAAAAAAAAGGTACCAAAAGTTATTAAGTATTAGACATGGCAATAATGTGTGTACACGTCATCATTTGATGTGCTGTAAAATGTTAGTTATTATCTCTTTTGGCATATGTAAGGTGTATCCCGTAATCAAGTTAATACTTCAAGTCTAGTCATCAAAGGTTCAATACCCCGTTAAATCTTGAAGTATGGAGTATTTGTAGGCATATAAATTTTATTGGAATTAAATCCGTAAAATATTTTGGACTATATATTAAATTCAAGATATATTAGTTCAAATAAATTTATTGTGATAATATAATTGGATTAATTATAAGTCCAACATATATGGATTAAATAAATAAGTCTTAATCCATTGGGCTAGCCCAGTTAATTGAGCTAAAACGATGAGCCCACTTCATTAAGCCCAAGATATCATCTTTCTATAGGCCCAGTTTGGTGCCACGTGTCAAATGACGTAGCATGCCAAGTCAAATGGAAGAGCCAATAGGATCATGCCACATGTCAAAATGACAAGGTATGCCAAGTCAAATTAAAAGGCCAGTGAAATCACACCACATGTACAAGTGATATGTTTTGGCCAATCAAATGCTGTCTTGTCACACTTTAATTTGATTGGTCGGAAAAAGTTTGTTCTTATCATAACTCTTCCCTCCCACAACTATAAATAGGGGTTTTCATAACTCAGAAAAGAGACCAGAAGTTATAACAAGAAGCAAGAGGGAGCTCATGGATCAAACACTGCGGATTTCTCTAAAAGGTACAAGCATTCAAGTGTTCTAAGGATTAAAAAATCAAGGCGAAGATTCAAGAACAAGCTACAAGCCCTTGGATTAAAAGTATGTCAAGATCAAGATCAAGCTTCAGGCACTTGGATTAAAATAAAATAAAATTCAAGATTAAGCTCAGAGGCTCTTTTATTTACCGTTGAAAAGAAGAATCAAAAAATTCATAGAGATTGTAACACTCAAATATTTGAAATAAAATACTACGATTGTTGCAATATTTTTCAGTCTTGATTTTATTTTCTCGATGTAATTTATTGTCTACAAAGTTATTTTGGGATTAATTATGGTGTGGAATTAGTTACACTGAGATTAATTTTGTTGGTATTAGTTATCGTGGTATTATTTTTTTATTGACTATTTAATATATTGTATTAATCATATGATTGTCAATTTTATTGTTTTATCCTGGGATTACTTATCCTAGGATTACTACTCCACCCTCTGACGGGTATAAATTATTCCAATACTATTTTTAATCCTAGAATAACTTATCCCAAAATTAGTAACCAAATAAGAGATAAGGCGGTACTAAATTTTTATTCGAAAATTATTTTTTACTTATTCATCATACCAAACAAACCCTTAATAGTTCAATTGATTGCCTGCCTAAACTTTCACCTTGTTAGCCTTAATAATCTCCTCCCCAATTTCTCCTTCTCCAGTCTAATTAAAAAGAATTGGAAAACAAAATGTAGTACAGTAACAATAGTCCCGTGAGCCCGTGACAACTTTTAGCACGGAAGGAAAGCATATCAAATATGGCTTACATCATATACACTGATAACGTAAAACAATTCAGAATTTACACTATCACAAAAGTTTAATGCCTAAATCAATTATAACAGATTACTTATCTTCTTTATCAGTTACTTATGTTATAAACAGTTATTTGCAGTATAATAATTAGTTCCTTCCTGAGCACGAGAGGCGTAACGATCTGGGCATTGTCTCGGATAGAGGCAGTGAAATAGATTGGAAAAAATATTTAGTAAGTTGATGGTTAACAACTCTTTACATTGACCGCATACGAAAATATAAGAGTTCCATAAGTAGTTGAACAAAATATTCTGGGGAACAAACGGTCAATAGAAAAGTTTCTACTCCCCAGGAAAGTCAACACCAGAGACTGATTCTAAGGAAACAACGGCACTATTAGAAGCTCTGGGAAAGGGTAACAAATTCTTTATCACTTTTGAGATATTGGTTGAAGAGATGTTGCATTCCCTGTGTGCTGGCTCTATAACCAGTTTCTCAAGATTATTTGCATGCTCAAGAATTCTGTAAGAAACTCTGTTGTGTCAGCTCTGTGATGACAACTACAACAGTTTGAAGTAAGTAACCTCTGCATTCTTCAAATCCTGTAAGGAGCCTTCGAATATGTTTTCATGCAAGGACTGGGAATTGTCTTCGTCCAATTCATCGTCTTCATCCCAGGCTAAGAAATCGCCCTAAGGATACAGAAGAACCACAAATCAGGTTAAGTAGTATGCATTGTTATAGTACTGAAATTGAGGAACACACACACACACACACAAAAAAAATCTGAGATGACATATAAACAACATTGTCGTCAACAATAGAGAAGCAAATGAAAATGCTTTTCAGAAAATAATTTTTTATTTAGAACGTGTATAATAATGAGACAGGCCGCTGATAGCATTTAAGGGGAAGTACTACAATGTTGCAGACTTGCAGTTGAAGTTGTAGGAGATCAACATATCGGTGAATGGAATATCTTCATGCTAAAACAAAATAAGAACTAATTGTAGAAGGAAGAAGAATCTTCAGTGCAGTAACACTTTGGTCGCATATATTTAGAAAAAGAACATTCTTGTTTGACCTCTATCACGGAATCCATAGTAGGTATGATAGACAGCAAGTTCAGTATCAAAGGAGGCTGTACATAAAACAGTCTGAAATCCAAGGCTATATTATGCCTCAAAATGTGATAAGAGTTTCGGTGATTATAAAATTCTTATAATATAAAACAATTACATAAAGGATGGAACCTATATCCTGAAACGTAATTACCTCTAACTAAATGGAACAAACACGAGGAAAAAAATTAAAGAGTGAAAAAGAAATAAAGGTATCTCGAAGCAAGAAATCAAATGAAAACATACCTCTTGATGAAGTATCGTCAAATTCTCCAGATAAGGAGTTGACCTTAAGAGGCCACCCATACCAAGAATGGAATTTTTTGAAATCCAAGAATTCACCGTCAACCGTGTGCACTCCAGCAACGGTAGCGAAACATCTTTCTTTTCCAACACCAACACATAAATCATCTAACAGGAGAGGAAAGCAGGGTAGACAATTGAGTATCATAATATCAAATTTATAGGGCAAAAAAATGCCAAACTCATGGGTAAAACTTTCACCCTTTACACCCCCTCCCCCACAAGAGAATATTGAAATTATGGTCTTACTTCGACCTTTTACGAGCCTCTGAACTTTTCAATGGTTCGTATAAAATATTAGAAAAGAAGCATACTTCACAAGGAATTCCACTTATAAAGATATTGTGTAATGATAACCTCCAACCAAAGTTGTTTTAAGTTCAGAATAATCTTAACGAAGTTCAGAATAATATCACACATACACTATCTCTTTGTTTCCAATGCCTGTTTCAGTGGCAAAAAGGTTGGACAAACTTCGGAGGGGTTTCTTATGGCAAGGAAGAAGAACACTGAACCTTCAACTTGGTAAGATGGGAAACAGTCACCACAGATAAGGAGGCAGGTGGACTTGGAGTGAAGAACTTGAAGATATAGCGCAACAGCTTACAGCAGAAGCGACTATAGAGATTTAGTAACGAAGAGGAGGCACTTTGGAGATCTGTAGTTACGGTAAAATATGGACTCCTAATCCCTTGGATCGCTAGACAGGTTCAGAAACACAGTCCCTATGGTATTTGGAGGCAAATTAGAGTTCACTGGAATTCTTTTTTGGCCAACACCTCGTTCAAGTTGGAACTGAGAAGAAGACAAGGTTCTGGGAGGAAGTTAGGCTAGGCCAAGCACCACTGAAGATGCAGTATCCATCTCTTTACATACGCGGCTACAGTTTCAGAAATGTGGTCCGAGCAGGGGTGGAATTTGGTTTCAGGCACTTCATAAATGATTGGGAATTTGACCTTGTCCTCACTTTTGCTTCAACTGCACAGCTTTCGTCAGCTCGAATGGCTACCTCTTTCTCTTCCAGAGCTGATTCTCTTTTGTGGAAATAAAATGCAGAAGGTAACTTCACGATCAAAGACTGCTATCAATCTATCTAGGAGATCTTCTTTCTTGTTTTTCGGTACAATCTAGGAGATCTTCTGGCAGCATCACATTTTTGGCCTTGGAAATGCATTTGGAAGCAGTGTGTGGTTTGTCGAGAGAGCAAACCTCTCTCATCGTTAACCAGTAAGAATCTCTTACCCTCTCTCTCTCTCCCTCTCTCGTCGTCTTGTGTCATTGATCATATGAATAGTGCATAGTATATGTTCACACCAATGACGATCAATTACTCAATTGTCAACTCTTTATGCACCAAAAAAGTGCCTATATATGTATGTCCCTCTTCTCCTTCTCACTCGCTCGATATTAGTGGGGAGTGACCTTTTGGCCATTGATTTGTTTGGGTGCGTTTGGCTCATCTAAAAGCTCCTTTTACAAAACAAAAATTCTCAACTAGCCGCTCTACGCTTTACTTTTATTACCATTGCTTGCCTTTTAGCCAAGAGAAGCGCTTTCTTGGTATCCGGCTCCAAGACTGAGTAGACCTTCTATCTTGTTTTAATTTTACCTTTTTATGTCTGCTTTACTGCTAGAGCTATACATATAAAAGAGACAATTTTATATCTGCACCATTGTCTCTATCTGCATTAGAATCTATAGGCTCTCAACTTTATATTGTTTTAGGTCTTCTGGAGATTCATGGGTGCCTAGAGTGGCACTTATTCTTTCTGTTGTTATATCTTTGTCTTCTGTTTTTCTTAGTTTGCTGACTTTGCTGTGTCTACTTGAGTTCTTTTCTTTATTTTTTTATTTTACAATGCAGCCATATTTCTTAGTATGTTGTTTTTAAAGATAGTGCACTCATTGATGCAAGTAGAGATTTTCATATTCAGAAGAGAGGGGCTATATTCATATTCAGTATAAAAAAGACTGGAGATTTCTTGGGCTGAAAATGACCTTGATAAACCAGCATCGGACCATTAGCTCATTAGCACAACGTACACTACGGTTTTGTCATATACAGCATCGACAGAGAAAGAAAGATCATCATGGACCAAAGCCGAAAGGTCCCCAAGCTTAACTTCTACATGATCAAAACACCCCGAAATCTTTAAATATTGAACATATGGAGCAACTATTTCAAAGGAACAATCATCTCCAAATGAACCCAACCTTTGCCAGGATGATTGTGATGGATCAATTGCAATCTCCTATATTTGGGAGAAGTTATATGCAAACGATGAAAACCACAAAAGTCTTGTAGCTCCAAAGATTCCAGCTGAGGACAAGTTGATGCTATTTGTTCAATCCGGAGAAACAAATGTGTTAGCGTTAAACTCTTTAGGGATGTCCAATTAAGTACACATTCTTCTGGTATTCTGCAATTCAAGCAATTTAATTTAAGAATAGATGAGCTGCTGCAGAGAGCTTGTGGCAAGGCATAGGGTTCTTGATCAAAATACCATATTTTCAGGTCAACATCCTCCACTTTGTTCTTCAAAGCAATTTCAAGCCACTTGTCAATTTTGGACATATTAGACGCAACAAGGCCAAATTGGAAATATAGACTGAACTTTTTAATTTTAGAGCAGCAAAGGAGAGGTAGTACTTTGTCCGTGAAGGAACTGAACTCATTGATCACATTCAAGTTATCAGACCAATCAATCTTCCTGCTGTCAAAAGTAAGGTTGTCAATACAAGTCCAGAGGTATTGCCAACGTTTAGAGAGAATAGTTGTTTTGAATGCATCTGTTACGGGCATTAGAGAAAGAATTTGGACAATAAGAGAGTCAGGCAACTGACTGATCCAATCAATGCCAGTTTCTGCACAATCTGCCTGAATCTTCATTTTTTTCTGAGGTTGTTTTTCAAAAAATTGGCATTTACAGTCTCCATCATCACTACAACTGCCAGGAAATTGATCTTGCTCACCCATGGTTGTCACGCTACTTTTCCTTTTGAAGTTCAGTACAAGAATGAGCGAGACGTATATATAGCCGGTTTTGCATCTACACCCGGTTTTTGCGTCACAATTGAACCTATAACCACTTTGCAAAAAAGTTTGCAACCGTACCCACTTTCCCATCAACTTCAGCTTGTCGGGTCCGAAGTTAAAAGAAAAAATGCCTCAAGTGAAAAAATTGCAATTCAAATGCACTTGCCAAATAGGTCTGAAGTGCAACCAATGGTTTTATCCACTTAAAGACTAATAAGTCTTAAGTGAAAAATTGCACTTCAGATGCACTTAAGGCCAATAAGTCTAAAGTGAAACATTGTACTTCAGATGCACTTGAGGCCAAAAAATCTGAAGTGCAACAAACGATTTCATTTACTTAAGGCTAATAAGTCTGAAGTAAAAATTTGCACTTCAGATGCACTTAAGGCCAATAAATTTGAAGTGAAAAATTGCACTTCAGATGCACTTAAGGCCAAAAGACGTGAAGTGCAACAAACGTTTTGCTACACTTAAGGCTAATAAGTCTGAAGTGAAAATTTGCACTTCAGATGCATAAGTCTAAAGTGAAACATAGTACTTCAGATGTACTTAAGGCCAAAAAGTCTTCATTCACTTAGGCCAATAAGTCTGAAATGAAAATTGCCCAGAAACAAAAATTTGTTCTTCGAATTATAACAATCCAATATACATTTAATACCTAAATCTACTCCAAATGAGCTCAAATTTAAAACATAACCTCCAAATATCATCA